>JABUQX010112320.1:17500-35000 GCA_015478945.1 Trachelipus rathkii
TAACCGGCAATGAGAATTCTATAAAAAAAAAATTCTGCAAGCTCCTTAACACTGGTAAAAAGTTCCTTGAAAACAGACGCGACATGTTTTTCGTCTCTATTATTTTTTACTATTTCTAATAGCTTTTCAACGTGACTGTGAACCTCTTCCAGATTGATAGTTTTAGTTTGAAGAATGTTCGTGACAGGTTCAAAGTAAGAGGAATACTTGGCCATGACGACTAATCAAATAAGGAATTTAGGAGTTCCTGTTACTGACGAAAGTTGAAATGCTGCTGTTCGTGTGGCCTGAGTTACTTCTGAATCTGATGACAAAGTTTCCGAAACTAATTTAATGTGAATGAAATTTGCAAAAAAATTCTGATTGACTTGTATTTTGAGGACCATCTTGTTTCGCATAGCATTGGTATATTCATTATCAGTTTCCTACGCAATGGGCTTTCACGAAAATATCCAATAACTTCTTTCACTCTGCCCACAGTATTTCGAAATTCGGGAACAAGATTGAAGTCATTAACAACTAAATTTAAGCGATGAGAAGCACAGTGGAAAAATTTGGCCTTGGAATATTGATTTCTTATTATTTTCTGGACCCCATTTTCTTTTCCAACCATGGTTGAGCATCCATCAAATCCAAGTCCAACGACTTTATTCATATTTAAATTGTAAGCTTCTCTGGTAGTCAATAAAATGGCTTCTGCTATAATATCAGCTTTTAATTTCTTCAACGAAGTAAAACCTAAAAATTCTTCTCTAACTTTCAACTCCTTATCAAAGAAAAGAACGCCAATTGACAGCTGCTCCACCCCAGAAATGTCTGCCGTTTCATCCGCTAAAAGGGAAAAGTATTTACTTCATCCACATTTTTACAAATTAGGTTCCCGCATATGAATATGAGCTCATTCTGGACCAAATGTAATGTGTATTTTTGATTGCCTCCACTTGATTGTAAATGCTCAGTAAGCACAGCATCACTAGCTTCAACTCTGAATTTTAATAATCTGCAGTACTGTCTCGAACGGCTAGATCATGGGTTCCAAAGAAGATCAAAGTTGAAATTATTGTCAACATTTTTTGTCTATTTATTTTGATAATTAAATGTTCAGCATTATTTAATTGTTCAAAAACATTAACATGTTTACATAAAATTATTTGTTCAAAAATTTTCGCTGCTCATGCCACTGAGAATTAACATGGTTTCTTGCATGTGAGTGGAAGTCTTTATATTTTAAGAATGGTTTGACAATAAATAAACCCAAAAACCCTCTTTTGATGCAAGTCCTAAATAACACGCATAATTTACAGAAGAGTCCTTTCAATTTTTTCCAATATATATTAATCACAAATTGTATTGGTTTAGCCAATCGTAAAGGAAAGCCATTTTGCCCCATGTAATATCTTGCTTAAAGTAAGTGCTTAGTGGTTTGTATGGATTTGTTAATAAATCAAATTTTAGATTGTTAGTAATACTATTTTGAGTAATGTAATTTCCAATATCCAAACAACGAATTTCAACAGTTGGTTCTACGCCAGATGCAGAAGCTTCATTCATAGGATTAATGCAGGTGCCGACAATACTCGGGACGGCATTAGCACTGTCATTTGCATTAACACTAAAATATGAACCAGTACCATCATTCAATGAGTCCGTGGTTTGTTCAGTCAAAGAGTAATAATAATTATCACTAAGGCGAGGCCTCTTAATTACAAATTTATTCATTATATTTATTAAAATTATGTTTTCTTTTAAATTTTTTAGCACTTCTAAATATATATATATATATATTATATATATATATATAATTATATATATATAATATATATATATCTATATAATATATATATATATATATATATATAATATTATATATATATATGATCAGTGGCGGTGTTTCCTGATCTGAGCGATAGGGTGTGCATAATTAATATATATACTATATATATATTAATATATATATATATCATATATATTATATATATATATATATATATATTATATATTATATTATATATATATATAATATATCATTCTTTCTACCAGTTACCAGACGATATATATTATATATATATACTATATAATATATATATATATTATATATATATATATATATATATATATATATATAATATATATATAATATATTATATATTATATATTTATATATATCTTCCTACCAGTTACAGACGATATTATAATATATATATAAATATATATATATATATATATTATACTTATAACTTATATATATATTATATAATATATAGTATATATATAATATATTATATATATATATAGAACGCACATTAAAATATAAATTAAAAAAGTCTCTGTTCAAAAATCCATGTGCGATACTATAAGCGCACAAATTTAAAGTATGTGAAGAATAGAAAACGAGAGCTTTTTGAGAGAGCGTGAAATAACAGGACGGAACGAGATATAGGGAGTTCAAATTTTTAGCGCACATGAAAAGCTTCCTTTTTGATACGGTAACTACTGTATAAAATAAGCTATTTGGAAGTTTAATAGCATTTAATTTTTTATTATTTTATTGAATAATTGTGTACAAAACCATCTTCATTTGAACAGATATTCCCTTTATATCTAAAAAGTGTAATTAAAAAACTAATTAGCTTTAATAGGGTGTGCGGCGCACACCTAGCAACCTATGGAGGAAACCCCCTGATATATTATATATATTATATATATATATATAATAATATAATATATTATTAATATATATATATATATATAAATTTAATAAATATTATATATATAATACTATAATATACTATATTATAAAATATAATATATATATATATTATTATCATTTTAACTTTTCTTATTGCAAACGTTTGAAAAAAGTGAAATATTGAGATATTTTTTCCGTACTTGTCCGTCAATCATCAACTTTTTCAGGGCTTTAGAGTTGGCCAAGATAACATCTTTTTTACTTCGATATTTTTTTTTTTGTATACTCAAAGGAAATTTTTAAAAAATTCCAAAACATTGTTTTTTTGAAAATTGTTCCAAGAACAAATTCAAACTAATGCATGTACAAAGAAATACAATCTAAGTAAAAAATGTGCTCTCAACGATTGCATATCCCTCGATAATTTCATCCACTTCCCCTGAACAGAAAAAAAATATCGCAATTTTTCATTTTACAATCCAAAAAAAGTGGTTTTTGAAATTGGACAGCGCTGAGCAAAAACTCAAAAAATCAAAACATACTTCATGCAGACTTTGTAGGTAATGGACCCATCTTGCATATTTCAAGTTTGAAGTTCAAATTCATACCGTATCTGGAAGTTGATAAGAAAAATGTCAAAAACATGGCTTTTTGTTTTTTGGGGGGTGAAAATTTAAACATTTGAAAAGATTGACTAAGACCACGGAAAAGCACTCTAAACACGACACGTTTTAGAGCGGGCAAACAAAATTAGTTTCATTTGGTGTTTATAGAGTCAAAATCGGCTGATAAATTCCGAGTTTTATGTCCATTTTTAGGGGGGTTGAAAATTGGGCCAGCCTGAGCCCCATATTGCACCCTATCTTTGAACATTAACTCGGGTGACAACTGGCAGCCCAATAATGATATTCATTCTTTTAACTTTTAAGGACCAATATTGGGATTTTGGAGACCCATTTTAGCCCACTACAATATGGCACATACAGTTCCTAATTTTCAACAATTTTTATGGGGGAAAAATTTTTTTTTTTTACCTTTTAAAACCTAATTTTCGGGGTGTTTTTCTGTGTCTGTAGTCATTGTTTCGGAGTTTAATTTTTTCAGAACCTAATATCGAATTTCAATACCTATTTCTTTTTTTAAATGCTGAGCATAATTTTCCAAAAATCAAAAAACTACTTCGTGCATTTTGTGCTTAATAGACCCATCTATGTATAATTCAAGTTTGAAGTCATTTCGAAAAAAATTGTAGAAGTTGAAACGAAAAATTGTCAAAAAATTAGGTTATGAAAAAATGAAAACGCCGAAACAATGACTACAGACACAGAAAAACACCCGAAAATGACGTTTTAGAGGTCAAAAAAGCTGCGGTTTGCTCTTTTCCTCCATCAAAATTGTCTGCAAATTAAAAATTTTTAATGTCCATTTTGTAGGGGCTAAAATGGGGTCCCAAAATCCCCAATATTGGACCCTCCCCTGAAGTTACAGCCAGGAATAGGGGAGGGCAAAGTAGGGGAGGCTAGAGAGGTAGGGCTGTATTCTATGGTGCAAATTTGCAAAGTTGCTTTTTCGTGGGAAAGTTGCTTGATATATATATATATATATATATATATTATATATATATAGATATATAATATAATATATATAAGTATATACATATATATATATATATATATATAGTATATATAATATATATATTATATAATATATATTATATATATAATATATATATTATTTTTAAATGAAAAATTTATCTAGTATTATTGGTTTTCAAGGAAGCAAGAAACTTAAAAATTATCCAATCAGCTGGAGCAAAAAACTTTGAAATTCCAGGGGGGGTCAATGGCCCCTGACTGCCCCCCCTCTCGGCGCCCATGCAGCTCGGAAGACTTTTATTATCGACTGCCAAATCTGGTTGTCAACTCAGTGGCCTTGAGAGAGCAAAGTGGTCCTAGATTCCGTTTTAATTACTCTTCAACCGATAGCCCCATCCCTTATCTTTTATAAATATTTCATGGCGTTTCGGCGAGGCTTCAATGAAACAATAAAGCTGCTGAACCGCACTGAAAACATTGCGAACCATGGAAATACGTTTCGATGAATCCACAAGAGCAAGATTTAAAAAAAAGCATGTAACAGCGCACACCGATATTGCGTTCTGGGATTATTTTTTTTTAATCTTGCTGCTACGCCTTTATATATATCTGACATATTTGCCTGCGCCCCATCATAGTAGTTCGGCTACTATATTAGAAGGTCTCTAACGACCTAACTTATTCAAGCACAAGACAGGACAGAAGGCATACAATGATTCTCATCTGGTAAGTCTGTCTACATAAAACCAAGAAATCTTCTTCGATTTTAAATCATCAGCTACATACCTCATAGAAGCCAATTGTTCATGCTTGTCCAATCTGGAGTTCATGCCACGATTACAGAGAACGTACTTGCTTCTTGACACACTTTCAATTATGTTGTTTTTTTATTTGACTGGCTAAATTTTCCAGCATCTCGTTTTGTACATCGTGATGAACATAATTAAAGTACTTTTCTAGCTCTACTAAACAACACTTTCAAAACAAATTTTCTGGATGACTCGCATTTCAACAATTAATAGTTAGCCTCGGTATTCCCGAGTGATCCTTCTTCTATGGTCTCTTAATGCTAAGCTGGTCTGCCAAGAAAAGTAATTTTCAAACAGAATTTAAGATATCGCGTTTTTTTATCTTCTTTTGTGATGGGAAGAAATTTTCCTCTGATACCCTTTCTTTAATTTTAAACCTTCTTAGCCAGCATTGCAGAACGTCAAGATGAGAAGAATGGTCTCTGGAAATGTCAGGGAGGGTAGTAATCTTTGGCCAAAGTGGATTTCGGTCTGGATTTAGACTGAGACGGTTTAAAATTTAATTATTTGCGCATAAGGTTTGCTACCTGACATCTCGCCTGCACAATCAAAGGAATATACGATCAGATGTCCAGCGTCCCAGGACGTCATTAACAATGGAAAGTACACTACGCGCTACAGGACCTACGCTTCCGATGTCCACGGCACCAGAATTCTCCCACGTCTACACATGCTTCCTCGTTTTTTACTTAAAAAAATGGTAACGTTCCTTAAGAAACCTCATTTTTCTCACCTTGCTACGCACTAACAAGTTAAATCCTGGTCGGAACAGTACACATTCACAGTATACAAATATCCAAAAAGCTCATAAACTTTATAGGAAAACATCAGAGACGATGTCACAAGGAAAAATTAATACTAAATTCTGGTGCGTGTTTCCTTATCTAAATAATCTGGGGCTTCTAGAACTTTTCAAATTTCGAGACTGTTTCGAGACGACCGGTGGGTAAAACCGTTTACCATGGAAACGTACTGTCGTGGGCGGAGTCACGACATGCTTGCTGAATGACAGAGCTATTAACCCAGGGAGTAGAGGGTAGGTTACTGTGACAATTTTAGAATTGATGCTATTATACCTGCAATTATAAATAACTATTAACTATCGTAATTCATTAAGTTATATATTTGTCACCAGTTATGAAACCATAATTTATTTATTATCAATCATCACAAATTTTTTGTATTCTCTCACTCGAAATAAACGCAGTGATATTTCAAAGAGAATCCTTGTTTATTTGTAAGGGAAAATATCACAAAGTAAAGGATAACTGAATTCAATATTTTTTCTCTTTGATATTGCTGTTCGTATATTAAAAGAATTTAATTAAAGAAGGAAGTGAGGGGCAAGTTCTGCCTCTCATGCCCCTCGTTCATCCGCCACTATATATATATATATATATATAAAATATAATATATATATATATATAATATATATATATATCTATATATATATATATATATATATATATTATATAATATATATTATATATATTATATATATATATATTATATATAATATACTATAATATATATTACTCAAAAATTTCTTTTCATTTTTGATAGAAGTGGCTCTTGGCGCCACCGGACTATTTTTTAGTTTCTTTGCACTAAAATTACTTAAAAAATTTAATTGTTTATTTACCTTAACTGTTCTTCTTGTTGTTGTAGACAAAATTTTGGAGACGTAGCGCCTCGGAGGTACCTCCTAAAAACGCTTTATATACTTTTAGTAATTTGCAATTAATAATGAATGCGATTATCATTATAATGAAAGACAGGAAAATCCAAAAGGGTTTGAAAAGGTTTCCTTTTCATAAACTAGGACATTTTAATCCTTTTAAAGTAACTAATTTTCACAGAGTAACTTAAATTCCAAACAGTTTTACTGAGGCCATTTTCATAAACAATAGATATGAAATATTATTGTAATAAGCCGTGATATAAACTTTAAGACACTTATTGTTTGTCTATATTAATTTTATTGTACTTAATACTGCGTACAATTTTATTAAGTTAATGAGAATCAATCTCAACTTTAATGAACCCGAATACTTAAATATTGACAACAGTATACGTGTTCACCAGTTAATTACTGAAAGATTACTGAAGAATTTCTTTTACTTACTTTGGGAAAGGCACGGACCAACCCGCGGAGTGATATGATGAATTTTTTAAGCCTTTATTAATGAACTCATAATACTGATATTTTTATATTGTAGTCTAATTATAAAATGACCAATATTTAATAGTTTTCTAAATAAATTTTCATACACTCCGGGCAGAGGATTGCTTCAAAAGAGAAGCAATACCCTACCTTTGAGTTTACTTTAGCTGTGTGCTTGCGTTTCCTTTAATGGTTTACTTCATTTAAAAACAATTTTTTTTTTTTACTTTTTCTTTTTTATTTAAAAATTTAATCTACCTTAAAATTACCCTTAACCAAACTTAATATTACCTTAAACCTAATTTTACTACTTTATTTATGCAATTTATTATAGATTTGACAAATTGGCTTGCATAAACTGCCTCTGTTTAGAGTCAACACTTTTCTCTGAGTCTTATTGTTTGGTCATTACTATCATTATTAATTATTATATTATTATTATTATATTATTATTATTATTATTATTATTATTTATTAAATTTTATTATTATTATTATTATTATTATTGTTACTACCAGAAGTACCAGGTCTGTTGCTGTTGTCATCCTGTACAGGTGTTGTAGGTACAGGTGTTACATTTGATGAACTACCACCTCCTGTATTTAATTCGAGGGGGTAAAGGTTACTGATGGAATGCAACCCTATTTCACCAGAACCAGTTTTTAATTTTACTGATCTGATGTTATTATCGTGACCTACTATCACATCCATCACTCTGCCCAATTTCCAAAATGGACGTGGTTTATTGCTGTCTTTTATAAGAACCACATCTCCCACCTTTACTTTATCTTCCCAAATACCCTGAAACAAGTGTCTAGACCGCTCCCGGAGACTTAGGAGATACTCCTCATGCCACAAACGCCTGAACTCTTCATATAGTTCATTTTGCTTTATGAGGGTAGAATCCAGTACCTCCTTGTTGGGTGCACTGCCCATCTGATATTCTACTGTATCAAAATTACTTTTAAATATTAAATTACTGTTAAACATTACTTTCAAAAAACAATTGGGCGTTATTGCCTCCAACTCAGAGGTACCAGATCTATAGGTTAGGGGTCTGGAATTGATGGCATTTTCTATGTCAGACAGAGTGGTAAGAAGCTCAAAATAAGTCACTTTACTTTTTCCCACAGCTTTGTACAGACACTGTTTCATTACTTTTATTAACCTCTCCCAATGGCTGCCTTGCCATGGAGAGAAGAGGTTAATTTTTACATGTTTGATCTGATTTTTATCAAACTCCTCCTTGAAAGCATCAGTATTAAAGGACTCTTCTATTATTTTGCACCCTTTATTGAAATATAATGCATTGTCACTATATATGTATGATGGTATACTAAATTTATTACAGAACCTTTTGAAGGCTAACAGAAAGTCAGAGGTGTTCATAGAGGGTACTAGTTCTAAGTGTACAGCTCTGATGTTTAAGCAAGTGAAAATTAAGATGTACATTTTCTCTAACTTTGAGGTGTTGTTTTTGACATATAAATGAGAGGTGAAATCAATACCTGTGTGTTGGTAAGGTTTTATAAGATTCATGTGTGTTCTAGGTATGTCAGTGAAACGTGGGTACCTGTAAGAAAGAGCATTGTACTTCTTGCATGTAATGCATTCCAATAATACAGATCTTACACAGCAGCTCTACCCTTAGGTATCCACACACCTTGATTTCTGATGTAATTAAGAGTAGTACCAATGCCAAGATGCTTTACTTGCTCATGAGCATATTTAATAAATAGCAATGTAAAGCCATGATTTCTTCCCATTAATATAGGATTAGCTTGTTCATAGCTGATAAGAAGAGCCTTATTAATTCTGCCCTTGCTTCTTAAATAGCCTTTTTCATCAAGGAAAAGATTTAAGTTTAAAACCAAGGGAGGAATTTCTGAGTCTTTCAAGGAAGCTACTTTTACTTTTTGTTTATAATCTTTCAAAAATTTAATTTCATTAGCAAAGGATTGAATTTGATTTATTTTAAGCCAATACCTTACTGATTTTTGCTGGTAATCAACATTTATTTTAATTTTACTAAGCCATTTAAATATCCAGGCAGTGATTCTTAAGACTTTTCGATAGCATGAATATTTACTTAGATCTAAAATACTAATACTTGTATTTTCTAATATATTTACATTTACCATTAATAGAGGTAAAGACTCTTGTGGCACACTCAACATAGGATACTTGGGCCAATTGTCTAAATCATTAGTTAACCAAACAGGACCATGATACCACAGAGCAAATATTTCTTTAAATTTTTTAAAAGTTAAACCCCTAGTTAAAAAATCACCAGGATTTTCTGCTGTATTTACATACTTATAATGCACATTTAATTTATACTTGTTAATGGAAGTGATTAACCCATCCATTTCATTTATTCTATTTTTTAAAAACTTAGATTTTACTTTGGTTTGTCTGGTTAATAACCAGCTCAAAACTACTTGTGAATCCACAGCAATATTAATGAATTCAAAATATATATTACTGTATGCTTCCAAAATATTGGGTAAGCATTTCAAGGCCAAAATAACCCCCATCAGCTCCAGGGAAGGAATACTTAACTCCCTAGGCCTATTGGCAGGAGCTACCTTGGCTTTAGCAAATATAAAGGAGCTTTTGTTATCATCATCCACTCCATAACATACAAATCCATAAACACTATCGGAACTGTCACAAAAAAGATGCAAGCCATACTTATTCCCTTCAGAAAGAGCCCTCCTAGGTATTGCAATCGTATCCAGATGTTCACAGTTATTGCGCAGTTTATACCACTCTTTCAGTATCTCTTCAGGCACTCTTTCATCCCAAGCCAAATTATGCTGCCACACTTGTCTCATCAACAATTTACCCCTAACCGAAATAAAGAGCAAAGTTAAGAGGATCGAAAAGCTTGGAAATCTCAGACAACAATTGACGCTTGGTTGAAATACTCTCCAGATATTCTACTTTATTGATATGCATACAATCAGTCACCACATTGAAACTATATCCCAAGATCTTTTCACAACAACTAGAATGCTCTACAAAGGAGTTTTCTTCCTTGAACTTAACACGCAAAGCATCCGAGTTGCTATTCCAAGATCTCAAGATAAAACCCCCTTCTTCCATTCGTTTTTTACATTGATGATAAATACCTACTATTTCACTTTCTTCTTGCATGCTTGTAAATATTAAATTATCCACATAGAAGCCTGAAGATAATATTTCAGTACATCTATCATGTGGATACTTAGAAGCATGATATTTCATAATATAATGCAAGATAAATGGGGAAGATGTAAACCCAAATATTAATGTAAGGTACCTATAAGCTTCTAGTTGCCCGTTGTTATACCATAAGAAAGTGAACCTATTCATGTCCACTTCACATCCTTTAACCTTAACATCAGAAACGCTTGTTTTACATCACTTATGACGACAGTACGATTCGTTCTGAACACAAGTAGTAGCTTTAAAAGTGAATTCATGAGGTCATAACCACTGTAAGCAGCCTCATTCAAAGATGGAAGAGTTTTATTACTTTTAAGGGAACAATTAAAAACTGGTCTTATTTTAGTGGTTACTTGTTCTGATTGCCTTATTATTAGGGCGATGAGCGAATGAAAGTTTCATATTTACAATATACCTTGAAGGATCATTAAACTTTATTATTTACTTTTCACCTTATTATTAGCATTCAGTTGACTCTTCAAAAACTTTATTGTATTCAGCCTTTATTAAATTTAATTTTTGGAGTTAATTATCAAACCTCTATTCAGCCTTATTGTAAGATATTTTAAAATTATTAGGAAACTAAATTTATTTTGGTCTTCATAACAAAGGAAAGGCTTACATGAATAACGGTTTGTTTTTGAAAATCATATTCTATTAAATAATGCACTTGACATTTACTCAGTGTTCAGAATGTCTTCGTCCTTTTTGATGACCTAAAGATTCCAGGCTAAACAGATTTTCCAAGCCTTGTCAATATCTGAATCCAAAAACTGTTCAATAGGATTGAAATAACTTTTGGATGGTTCTAACCGAAATACACTTGTGTATTCAGTTTTCTGTTATTACATTTAGAATCATTTATAGGAATTATATGGCATTTATTTTATTCAACTTTTGACTTGAGTTATTGAAATTACAACATTTATACTTTTCTGGTTTCAACCAAACGTACAATTTGTTCTCTACTTAAAAAATTATAAATATTGCCTATTGGAATTAATTTATTATCACCAATATTTAAACAATGACCACTTGCAAAGTACAGGTCTGAAAAGATGAAACAATCTATTATTCTTATTCAAGCAAAAACTCCTATTTAATATGACTATTTTACATTAGAATTATTAACATTATCTGTCAGCCAAAATTTAACATAACGTGTTCCATATATTCATAACATCTGAAGCATCCTACTTTATAATTTATACTTAATTCTCATCTATAGCCAAAAGGAAATGAAACTATTCTTAAAACTTTACCCAATTAATAGTTGATTGCAACTTTTTAATTTAGAGCCAATGAAAGTTTGAACCTCATATTCTAATGATAGAAACTATTCTACATAGTATTGCTTTTCAGCAGCTTCTTCTGAAATATAAGACTACTACAGCTGTATCTATCAACACTCTGTAAGTTTTTTCTTTCCAACACATGAACCATATTTAAAGAAGTGGTAGGTGGAATATATTCATTCTCTAAACTTTGATGAAAAGTTATGCAATGATTGGTCGTTGTATTTACCACCTCATTTTTATTAACATTACACAATGGTTGTATATGTGATCTACTTCCACATTTACACGGAAACCTCATTTTATTATTATTACCAAAACACTGTGCTTGCGGATGGTTACCAGCACACTGTTCACACAACCCCAACTCTTTAATTCTATTAATTCGACCTTCAAAATTGTTGTACACAGGGCATAGTCCTAAAGAATGTGGCCCAGAACATAATTTACACTTTTTTTCAACCTCTTTTACTTTACTTGAGGTTTGAAAATTTGCCAAAGAATGCTGTTTACTTGTAGCATTATTTTGAGATGTTTTTTCTTTTTGAGGAGTAACAGGTGTACTTTTACTTTTAAATTTGAGTTTGTCACCTACTGTTCTTTCTGAGGAAGAACTAGTACATATTAAAGCCTTTATTATATCCTGATAATTTTCAAGAACTTCATTTATGTCAGGATAATTATGACCTACTTTTCTTATCAGGTCCTTCAAAAATACTTTAGGTAGCTTTTTTACTACTATATGTGACAACAAGCAACAGCCTGGACTCTTTGTGATGGTAAAATCCAATTTATGCACTTTAAGATCGTAAATAATAGCCCTGATTTTATTCAATGCCTTTTTTAAGGATATAAAATCTTTATCATATTTGGATTCTATATTAATAGCTATCAAAGAGGCAAACAAGTCATTTGTTATAGTAGTTACATCCAAATATTCCGCTTTCAACAATTCTAATGCTACTTTATAATGTTCTGGTATGATAGATAAATGAGACACAATACTTAAAGGATAATCCCTCAAAAAACTTAAAAGGTACATTAATTTAACAGAGTCATTAAGTTTAGGGTTATTTCCAACCACATTCATAAACTGATTTAAAAAAACTTGAAAACTAATTTTATTCAAATCACCATCAAATACTGCACAACTCATGGTAGGTAATTTTACATTAGTAGTGTGATCTATGTTATTTAAGGCTTCCACAAAACTATCAGAAATATTAGGTTCTGTTGTAGCAGTCTCTTTACTTAAAATAAATTTCATTAAAAACACTTAATTTAATTCGTCAACTTCTAAATATAATCCACTATCATTCTGTCATTCTTTGACATTGACTTATACTATTTTCAGTGAATTTCCAAATAACTATCTAGGAAAAGAACACTGTCAAGTCATGATACAAGCAGAATTCAATCAAGATGACTGTTTGCGGGCAAACATTCAACATTCAATGCGCGTATCATGGCCTATAATTTACTTGATTTTTAATATCAATTTATTAATATTACTTATATTAGAATTTGAACGATTGGCAGAAAAATTATATTCCCTACCACAAATTCGGTATTAAGCGTTTCAATCAATTATAATTTATAAAAAGATTGATTTTGTTACTTATGATTAATTGTAAGACGTAGTCATTATATTTCAGACCACTTTGAACCTTCTTAATTCGACAAACACTTTGTCTCTCATTTTGAAATCCCAAAATTTCGATAAATTACTTCCTACTTTCCATTAAAAATGCCTGATATCTCGCCATCCTCTTAAACCAATCATGAATAAATATAACCCATATAAGTAGTTATGTGCGCGCACCACGACCTTTTGCTAGGCCTGCAAAAGCAAACTTGTCAAAACTGGAAGTTGTGACCAGCTCTTTAGGTATTGCACGTTATATTTTATCAAAGACGATTCTACTTTTTTTGCTTAATTTTAAAAACTATCTTAAAGTTAATATTAACTCATGTAATTGTTGGTTTTTGGTAAAGAGAAACAATCACACCTAAACAACTAGTGATTTGAATCTCCGTTATATTTTGTAAATGTTTTATTAAAACACAGTTTTATATTTTACTACTAGATTAATTGGACTGATATTTATAATCATCTGTATAGCATTAGACCTGAAGTAGAGGAAACATATCTTTCGAAAGAATTTAATCAAAAAGCAGCTCAGCCTAATTTTTTGTTTACTAAATGTCAGTATTAAGAGGAAAAAGGTCGAAAAGTCCTTTAAGTCGAGTACTTAATTGATAAGGAGAACGTAGTAACAACTTTATATCGATCTATTAACTTAGTCACTTGATCTAAATTAAGCCATCTATATCGATGGAGCTATTTATAAATATATTACAAAAGATAATTGAACACTATGAAAGAGTATATACGCAACTTTCTTCATATGGAATTTCCTTCTAAACCAGGCATTGCACATACAATAATAATCGGACTATTATTACTGTAATGTCAAGAAATTGTCTATAATATTTGTGTATGTCACCCGCATCGCACAGACAGTAAGTATCAGCTGATTGCTAGTCGTGTCACATATAAACTTTACGATAAAATGATCTTAAAAGTTATAGAAAAAAGTTTTAGAAAAGCGTTATTCACCTGTAAATAAATAGAAAAGCTTATTGAAATTCACAATTTTTCAAAGCGGTAACATACTTACTTTATATTATCAACCTAATATCACCTTGGGAATAAATATTAAAAATCAGGGATAAAGGCTTAATACAGAGCCAAATACGTTGCTCCTAGAAAACTTCATCAAGAAAATGCAGTGCGAGTTTTCATCCATCACTACCGTAAGTTCACTATAATAGTAAGATTCACATATAAGTGGCGATCCACCATTGATGATTATTAAACCTTTTCAAAAATATAAAGAATTCTATTTCATCTTTCTTCCGAATCTCTATATAAACAATGGTCGGCCCCAAGTCTTGCGAAACGCCGAAACTCTTTGGCCAATTTTCAAAACCTCCAAAGTAGTAAAAAAGAGGTTGAAAAACAGTGGAGGAATCCTTCAAGTTGGCTCTTACGATTTCTTCTTGCACTAAATAAATTGCTTAACAATAATTTGCTCAACATGCTGTATTTTGTCGCTAACACAATTTTTTGAAAGGTCTGAATTACTATTAGAATAAAGAGTGGGGTTGTGTCCCTTTGGGTTTTTGTGGTGTGGTAGCCTACCCCGCAGCCCAACAGAGATATATCCCCATTAATGCAGGATCCTCCGGGTGGGAGCGCCTCTGGGAGGATAACCGTCAGTGCTTAATCCTCATAAAACCGCTTCTATTGTTGATCTTTTAGTAATTTGCAATTAATAATATGGAATTGCGATTTAATTCATATAAACAAGAAGGGTGGTATACAACGAGACAGAAAATCAATTGCATATCCCAAATAGTGCTCTTCCGACAATAAGTATCATGGTCTCCATAATTTTCATTAACCATCCTCATGGTACATTCTAAATCTGGCTTTTAAAGTCAATTGGTACACTAGAGGGCAAAATAACCTTTTATAATGAATGTATGTCGAGTTACGTAGCATTCTCGTAAGGTAAATTAATTCTTACGAAACCAGTTTCAGGCGAAGCTCGAGCTGGCATAAGTAATCTCCATCTCTGAAAAAATATCACTATTACGCATTTACCGCCGGTTCAAATTTTGCATGAGCTACTCATCACGTTTACATCTCACCCATTAATTGGAATGCTTTGATACACCGAAAACTAGTTTCCACGCCCCGTTGTTCATTTAATTGTCTGAATTCAAATCTAACCTTAATAGTATGATGGCATTATGCTGTTACAATATTTAATGTAGCAGCCAAGCGTTTATATAAATTTTTGTCTCCTGACAATAGTGTTTTATCTTATATCGATCTATGTTAATCTAATAATTACATAAGACTTTTGCCTTGAATCTGATACTATTCTATGTTTCCATCTTTTGAGACGTACATTTGCACGTGGTTATTAGTTAACTATTGGGAAATAAGTTAATCAACATGGTAAGTATTCATATAATATTTAGTAGAGATTGTTACGTTGGTTGCACTAGAAAAAGTATAACTGTCGTAATTCATAAGCGTACAAAACGATATTTGATAATCTAAAAAGTTATAATAAGAAGTCCATTATCTCAACTTTAATGAACCACGATATACTTTTAATTTATAAATGTATAAAGAACAGACAAAAGGATAATTACCAAGGTTGCGTGGTTTCATACACACCATAATAAAGTTTTACTGTAAAAAGATACCTGATAATTGAAGTTTGCTTTTTCCTAAAGCTGACTACTTGGGAGAGCAATGGCTGGCGAAAAGAACTGCTGATGTATTCCCCAGGGCTTTTTCATCCCTGCGGAGATGATATGCAATGAAATTATTTTCTGGTTAGCTTTGATTACCATGGAGTCGCATAATCACTGATTTGTTATTTTATCAGATTGTTATTGTGTCTACAATGGTACTCTTATACCATTGTAAGACGAAGTATTTAATAGTTTTCTAAAATTTTCATAAATATATATATATAGTAATATATATATATATATATATATATATATATAATATAATATTATATATATATATATATAAAATATATATATATATATATATATATACTATATATATATATAATATTATATATAATATATATATATGATATTATATATATATATTATAATCAACTTTTCTTTTTTCATTTCTTTTTTCTTTTTTAAAGACCCCATTGTCGAAAACTGGTGCCGTGCTGTCGTGATCCCAAAGTCCGGACTAGGCACTACGATGGCACCGCATGAACACCGCATCGCCCACACCGCACATATGTTAAAACCTTCTTGACAAAATACGCCTTATGCCGATTTCCAGTGAGATATCTGTAGTAACTTCAAGCTGTGTGCCTTCTTTTATTACCTCCACTTCATATTAAACTTGGATTAGTAAAACAGTTTGTGAAGGCCTACAATCATGGAGAAGCATTACGAAAACAGTCCTTATGTTCCCCAAACATCTGATGCTAAGATCAAGGGTGACATTTTGTTGGCACCCCAATAAACGCAATGCTTGAAGTCGAGAACTTGAAAGAGCGGCCCCATGACGAATGTTAAAAGAGAAGCTTAATTGGTTGTGCATTTGTTAGTGTAGTTCATGAATTTTTAAGAAATCACAAAGATCCTAACTACAAATAGCTGGTTACAAAGCTTATTGAAAAGTTCAAGGAACAGGGTTATTGTATGTCCCTAAAGGTACATTTCTGGCATTCACATCTAGATTTCTTCCTCGAAAACTTAGGTGACGTCAGCAAGGAGCATGACGAGAATTTCTTAGGACATCCAACAATGGAAAGAAGGTACCAGGGCGATAGATACTGCCCATGATGGAAGACTATATATGGTCCTATTCAGAAAAGATAAAAGTCTTCACTCTGGAGAATCTCGATCGTCAAATCATTTTTAATTTCAAGAATAATATTATCATCAAAACATTTACAATTTCATAATGGTATTGTGCTCTTTAATCAGTGATGGGTGAATCCGGTAACTTTTGGATTCGAATCCGAATCCGAATCCATGTGCTGTGGAAATGTTCGAATCCGAATCCGAATCCGTGTGCATGCAAATTCTCGAATTTTTTTTACTGCCTGATATACATATTTATTTTCATGTTAAATAATTTCTATTAATATTATTAACACACACACACACCACACATA
>JABUQX010112320.1:40000-44488 GCA_015478945.1 Trachelipus rathkii
GTCTCTTCCATCTTAAATGAGGCAGCTGATACTGGACTGGATCTAATGATTTCCTTATAAGGACATTTATTCCAGTTCAGATCAAATCGGATTGTTTTTGTTATCAGATGCAAAGCAAACTTTCCTTCAGATTAAATTGAAATCTTTTGAAGACTGCAATCACTTTTGCTTTTTGTTTTCCTGTGAAATCTTATAGGTGCTCAACCATTGTTTTTGACTTTGCATCTTCTCCATTGATTTTCAACATCATCAAGCATCATGTTCACTCATATAGTGATGATGGATGTACTCAGATTTTATCAAATTGCCTGTTTCTAGATAATTGATCTTTAGTTGCAATGATCCACAACATTTAAAGGAATATCACTAATGCATCAAAAGGATGGAATATGGTGGTTTCCATCTTAGGAACTGGGATTCAAATAATGATCAGTTAAGAGGTGTTATCGAAAAGGAAGACAGAATAGTTCAACATTCGTAATCAAAAGATAAGGTTCTAGAATCTACTGTAGGTTGTCTTTATAATCTTCATATAGAAAAATGAAAACTTTTAGAATTTTCAATAAACGCTGATGCAGATACCAAAAGATTATTGATATCAGCAATTTCAAAGGTTTTGACCCCTAAATCTCTTTTTACCCATAATTTTAAAAAGTTTACTTTTTCACCCTCTGACCACCCCATTCTTGGAGCGGCCAAACTTCGCTCAGATACCCCGCCGCCGCTGCCGACCTCCTCCATAGATCGCTTAGGGCTAAAATTTCCCAGTCTAGTAAGAAATGTAACACAGTTTCCGGGGTCCGGTTGCATCTTGTCCAGATGCTTGAAGTGGTTTGGTTAAGGTTGAACCTATTTTTATAATTGGTTTTTGGGCCCCAAAAAAAAATTTTTTGGGGTGGGGGTGGTGGCCGCATCTTAATTTTGCTAAGGATGACTGAATGGTAATTGGAAGAGAGATGACTTCTGTGCTATTTCTGGTGGATGAGTATTTGGTATATTGCTTGGTTGTCGGTTTCTTAAATAATTTTCGGTTATGTGTGTGTGTGTATTTGTCTAGTGCATTAGATGTTGTTTCGCAGAGGTTGGATTGTATAATAATGTGCATTTATAATAATAATTTGTATGTATAATAATGTCAGAGAGGATGGAATTTGTTTTAACCTTTAATTAATTGGGTTGGAAAGTGCAATGTATCATGGGTGTTGTGGTGTTTGTGTTTTAACGTAGAACTGAGTGCTTATCATTTCTAATTGTTTATCTATGGGTAGTATATTTGTTTCTTCATGTAGGTGTTGTTGAGGTGATGTAGATGTGCATCCTGTTATAATTCTGAGTGCTTTGTTTTGGGTTGTTTGTAGTTTTCTTACGTTACCCTTGGTCAAAACGGTGTCAGGTTGGTGAGTAGTAGTTTAGTGTTGGAATGATATATTGTTTGTATATGGTCGTGGATATCTGTTTATTATTATTGATGTCAGTGCCGGCTATGGTTCTTAGTATGCTTAGTTTCCTGTTTGCTGAAGTTGTTATGTTTTGTATGTTTGGTGAAAGTCAGATGTGTGTCCAACGTTAGTCTAAGAATCATGGGTGTTTTGTTTGATGGGATAGTGATGTTGTTTATGAGGATTTGGGAGTTGGTTGATCCGAGTTGGCAGTATGTTGTGATTAGAGTAATGATGATTTATTTGGTGATGCAGATATTCTTTTATCGGTCAGCCAAGTACGAATTTGGTTGATGTATTGTTGGGTTAGATCAGTTGTTGTGTTTAGGTTCTGGTGTATGGTGGCTATGGTGATATCAGTTGCGCATTTTGTTCTGTTTGTATGGTCTGTTTGTGGTTGTGGTGGTCGGCTGTGAATAAGTTGAATTGTTAGGGTACGCCGTGTATAATGTTTATTGTATGTGATTTCTTGCTGTTGATTTGTATTTGTGCTGTTCTCCTTGATAGGAAGTTTGATGCCCATTTCTTTAAATTAGTGAAGATGCTTGATTTTATTATTTTGTGGATTAGGTTATGTCTGGGAACTGTGTCAAAAGCTTTGTTTATGTCGATTGCCATCAGTAATATTTTGTGTGTGGGCCTGAAATTTAAGTCGCTTACTATTAGTTGTATACGCAGTGACCACGCGTATGGATACGAGGGAGGGGAAAGAAGCTTTGAAGAGTCCAATCCAGGCTTCTGGCTTGTTCTCCTGTGGTGCCACTGCATACAAGTCCTTTTTCTGGGTATATATATATATATATATATATATATATATATATAAATTATATATATATATATATGTAATATAAAATATATATATATATATATTATATAGTTACGCACATAGCGTATATATATATATATATATATATATATATATATATTAGTAGTTTAGCGGCGGTTTTTGTAAGAAAAAAGGACTGGAATCCTGGAAATCCCTGGAATCCTGGAAGGATTCCAGGACCTGGAACTGGAAAGTGATCATGGAAACTGGAAACTGGAAAAAAAATTTAAAATTAAAAATTGAATAATTAAAGTTAAATTAAAATTAAAATAAAATTAAAATAAATTAAAATTAAAATTAAAATTCAAATAAAATTAAAATAAAAATAAAATTAAATTAAATAAAATTAAGATATATATATATATATAAATAATAATATATATATAATATATATATATATATAAATATATCTATATATATATATATATTATATATATATATATATATATATATATATCTATTATAATATATATATATATTATACTATTTTCATGAGTCTATATAGAGAAAGAATATCGCTGTATTATCTTTCATATATCCTCTAATAATATATATATATATATATTATAAATATATATATATAAATTATTATTCCACATACATGTTTAAAAATAGCGTCATACAAGGTAGAAAATACACAAATACTTACAAGCTCAAACACACATACGCTTGCGAGCTGCACACACACACACAAACCTTTGATATATTTATATATCATATATATATATAATATATATATATATAATATATAATATATATATTATATATATATATATATATATATATATTATATATATATGACGGTACTTACATGCATGGAAAGATACAAACATACACGCGGGCGCGCGCACATGCACATACATACGTATGTAAATTTTTTCATCGTTGCGCCGGTGTCGGTGCCGCTGTCGCTGCCAGAGTTAGTGTTGCCGTACATCCTCTCAGTCCTGTCGCTCGCCTTCAACTGATTTTAAAAATATGAAATAACGGGATAAAAGGGATAGAAAGGTGGGAAATAGACAGGAGGGTTGTAGAAGGGGAGATATTAAACAGAGAAAGAAAAGAATTATCGTTTAGATGACAAGATAAAAATTTAATGAACTTTTTTAAGGACGGGACTAAGCATGACAAAGGAATTATATGTTAAGCCTAAAGGGTAGTATAACTGCTAATTAAACGTAAATAACCACAGACTTGGGGAATCCACCGAGGGGAGATAGACTTGGGGAAAAAAAGATTAATTATCTTTTATACAGAGGGGAGAGAGACAAAAGCTTTTGTTACAACTCTTTCTTTAAAACTAATTATCATTTTAAAAGAGGGGGAGTTATAGACAAAGAAACTTTAATTAACATTTAAATTTAAAAGGTTAAGATGTCATCTGTAAATTATAACGTTTATAACATAGGGTAAGTTGAACAAAGCACCAGATGTTCATGTAATTGACACCAGTTCTTTTGTTCTTGCACTAACAAGAATACAGTTCAACACCTATTACATGAAGGGAGTAAGAAACACATACCACATATAAAGAATACTTCCTCTAACTAACTAACTAATAACTAACTAACTAACTACCTACTAAACTAACTAACTAACTAACTAACTAACTAACTAAACTAACTTACTACTAACTAAGCTAACTAACTAACTAACTACTAACTAACTAACTATATATATAATGAATATAATAATATATACTAATATATATATATAATATATATAGGTATATATATAGTATATATATATATATATATATCACGCAATGGCGACATGTCTTGGAATTTCCTAAGGTTGTTTCATATTTAATATTTGCATCTCGTTTTCAAAACTTGTCAGTTACTATTCATATTTTTTTAAAAGTTTAAACTATTAACTTATACATTTTAAGTTTTTATATTTATTTTTATTTAAAAGAATCTATATATTTTTAAAAAACTTTTATTTATTTTTTGCTTTGTTTTTTCTTTGAAACTTTTGATTTTACTAAAATTTTCTTTTTTTTATGTTTACAACGTAAAAAATATGCATTAATTAAATACATCCCATAAATCAGTAAATCAGTAAGCAGTAAATGCAGTCAATCAGTAAAGCAGTAAATCAAGTAAAGCAGTAACATCAGTAAATCAGTAAATCTAGTAAAGCCAGTACTCAGTAAATCCAAACTGCCTCAGCCCCTTCCTACCCTTCCATGTCTATTGATCTTGATCTTTGATCTAGTTA
>JABUQX010112321.1:0-33402 GCA_015478945.1 Trachelipus rathkii
CTAGACGATACTACAGATTAGTATATATATGGTATCGCAATATAACTAAAAGATTATCCGACCCAGAGGTCTACACATTACACACCCCCGAATTCGCAAAGTCACAAACGTCTCTAATTTAATTGACCTTATTACAACACACGATTAAATCACTTAACCACAGTTAATTCACATCTGCGTACTGACGAAAAGGAACCAATTCTGTTAAAAAAAGCACTTATGTATCTCCTAATGGACATTGTTTTCTAAAATTATAACGGAATCGAAGTCTTAAAATTTATTATTAATAATTTCGTTGTGCCAAGTTTGCAGATTATGAAAATATCAAATGAATCAGAATAAGGATACAAATCAACAAAGAAACGCAACTACATTTGTAAATAAAAGGTATTTTTAAGTCTTACTAACTTCATAAACAAAAGACAAACAAACACAAAAACGAAATACCGCATAAGAGGTAATAAAATTCGAAATAGTAAGAAAATATTATGTAGCCCATAATTAAAATATACTGTATATAATTATTATTATTATTTAATAAAAGGAAAACAATAAAATTCAATAAAAGAGGAAATTTTCCACAGTGAAGGTTACCTTTTTGTACGAAAAAAATCCCCCCAAAAAAGGATTGGAAAATCCTTAATGTAGAATATTCGATTTATATCACTCAATATAATCTATCCACTGCGAGGTTTTTGGTTTTAATCCAAAATCGGTTATCTTTACCAAACCGCAAAGTTTCTACAAAAATTATAAAAAATATGAACTCCCAGTTTTTTTATACATGGAAAAAGTGATTTTTTTAGAAGGAAAACTAAAGTTCGGATTAACTCGTGACTTCCAGCAGTTTTCCTTTTTTGCTGTAAAAAAATCAACCAGAGACTTGTATCGATAAATCTAACCGATTTATTTTTTCAGAAATAATTCTACTCAGTTCTGTTAATGCGCCAGGAATCTTTTTTTCTTTAACAAAAACCAAGTCTACAAAAATATCAATTTAGCATTTTATTTTTTTATCGTTGTTAGAAAAAGTTTTTTTTAAGGAAAACTTATACGTTAGGGTAAATTAATGGAAATGTTTCACGCGAAGGTTTCTCCATTTTACTTTGTATAAAAAATCCTAATAACTCGATCGAAAATTTCACACATTACGCAGGTTTCTTTTTATCGTTCAAATAATCTCCACATAAGGGTTCGATTTTAAGCGCACGAGAATTGTACGGTTTCTCTTTTTCTTTACACAAACATATACTATAAAAAAATGAAGAATCAGATTATACGGTTCTTACCAAATAAATATAGCAATTTTCACACCTAAAGTTTATATTTTTATCGTTATAACGTAAAAACTTTATATTTAAAGTAAAACTTAAATACGTTTGACTAGTAAATTTAATGAGTAATTTCGCATCTGGTCGAGGATTTTAAGTAGATTTCGTTCACTTATAACGTATAAATACATATGACTGATAAAGCCTAGGTACGACTCGAAGAAAACCTCAATCGATTTTCGTTTTTTTCATAATCACTTTTAACCCGTGGTGTTTTGATAAATGACCATATATATCTTTATTTGAAACTTAAATGGACCTTAATTTTGTTTATCAAAAAAGTCGGGGGCAAATGATTGATAAATGAAAGCAATTCTGTCCACTCCCTTATTCAATTATTATTATTACTCTTATCTTCTCTATAAAGTACAAAGATAACAGGATTCCTGTCTTACACATTATTTTTCCACACACCTCGAGTTCTTGATTTCCATCCTTTATTTTTTATCTTCAGTCAATTATAAAATATTAATACTCCAGACAGGTATCTTTACGTCGCTGGGTCACATAGTATAAATCCACGATCTTGTCCTCGTACTTTTCTAGGTTTTTCAAACTTCATTTATCACACCGTGGTATTATTTGTCATAATTACACGTTCCTTTATTATATTTTTTCTTATATAACTACACCTCTCATTCCTACCTGAAAAATAACTTGTATGAAGGCCTCAATGGTTATAAGTGTTCGTCTATTCAAGTAAAAGTAGCCTGGATCTGTTTTCAATTCGAAAGACTATACGTTCAAAGGCAGTGGATATATAGGTATTAAATATAATAATATCATTTTCGACTGACTAAGTTTTCCTATATATTTCGTTAAAAAATCAACGTAAATGGATCTAGTATGTAAATTCTTCATTCTGAGTTTTCTTATTTCTGCTTTAATATCACGTTTTATATCACCTGACCCAGTGTTTTTGATTTCTGAATACTCTGAATAATTTTGTTTAAACTTATTAACTAAAAAATCCAGACATATTTCGATACGAACAAATGGAGTGAATTATTACTACGGCATTTTTATTTTCACTAAGTGCGTTATATGGAATTGCTTTATTTTTCTATTTAAAAAGACCTATACGGTTGTTTCGTAAGGTTGGATCAAAGAAATTATCATACTACGTGATGATTTCCTTTTTCTATAAAAATCCACCCCGAAACACATCGCAGGTAATCTCACGCTAGTTTTCTTTTTTCCAAACACATTTTCACCTTTAGTTTCATATATCTCTTAATATAATTTCTTTTTTAACTAATGCCGCCTATTTCTATACGGAAAAATAAGGTGGAATTTTATAACACCATTTTAAATATTTAATATCGTAAAGAAGAAGTTGGCTTTTATTTTATCAAAAACTAATAACTTCGTAAAGTTAATTTAGAAATTCTTCCAAACCAAAGATTTTCCCTTTTTTGCTATAAATCTCTCAGTGACAGGAAAATCTAATCTTATTTCTTATTTGTTTTATTTTATGCAAACACTTTCACGGATTTATTATAATATCCTAGATATTCGTTTCTTTTATTATCTATTGAACCGGCCCTTGTTTTACGAAAAAATAATTTTATATCGGCATTTTTAATATTTATCATCTAGGAAAGTGCTTTTTTATAGGAAAACTTAACGGTTTCGTAAAGGTTAAATAAAATTTCCATAACCAGTTTTGTCCTTTTTTGTACTATAAAAATCCCAAAGGACTCAAGACTCTCACGCAGTTTTTTATTTTCAACACTTTTTAAATTCTATTTTCATTATATGGCCATTTAATATTCATTTTACTTTTATAAACTGAACTGCCTATTTCGAGTATCGAATAAATAAGAATTTTAATACGGCATTTAGTTATATTATCTAAAATCTTTTTTTTAAGACAAACTTATACCGGTTGCCGTAATTTGAATTCGGGAAAACTTTTCCTAACCAGTTTTCCTTTTTCCTGTATTAAAATCCTCCAAACTCCACGTCAATCTCACCCAGTTTTCATATTTTTCAACATTTCGTTGTATTCACCTGTTTTTTTAAAACTACCCTGAATCAGTTCTTGTTTTTCTTAACAACTAAACCCATATTTCCGGTATGCGAGTGAAAAAAAAACACACAGGTACCCTATATGCAACTATTTTGATAAAAAGGAATTCTTATTCGTAGGAAAAGCGTTTTTTAAGAAAACTTACGTTCAATAATTAATGATAATTGCAACAAGAAGCAACTCAGCGTTTTTAAACCCGGCCGTATAAAAAATTTCTGTAAAGGACAAAACTCACATAACCTACTATAATTTATCCTCGGTTTGAATTTTTAATTCGACGAAAAAACAACTATACGTGTTTACAAACCAACTCAAATAATTACGACGTAGTTTGTTCCGTTTTCGCTAAATGTTTTCTAAATTTTTTGACGTTGAACTTTCTATACCTAGACCTAACAACCTCCAAACTCTAACTCTAAACCTAACCTAACCGAACCAACCTAATCCTAACCTAACCTAACCTATACACAAATGGTCGACCTAACTAACTACACCTACACTAACCTAACCTAACCTAACCTAACCTAACCTTAATGTTAATAATCCCTACACATAACCTAACCTACTAACCTAACTTAACCTAACACTAACCTAACCTAACCTATGACCTAACCTAACCTGACACCTAATCACACCTAACCTAACTAACCTAACCTAATCCTAAAAGTGGTTTACAAAACCTAACCATAAACGGCTAACCTAACCTACTCTAACCTAACCTAACCTAACCCTAACCTAACGCTAACCTAACCAACCTAACCTAACCTAACACTACCTAACATAACCCGGTACCTACAACCTAACGCGGCGATAACCCTAGTCATAACCTAACCTCACCCTAACACCTAAACTAGACCCATTACAACTAACCTACCTAACGCTACACTAACCTAACCTACCTAAACCTAACCTAACCCAACCCTGAACCTAACCTAACCTAAACCTAACCTAACCTAACCTAACCCTAAACCTAACCTACCTAACCTCACCTAACCTGTACCGTAACCTAACCTAACCTAACCTAACCTGACTCAACCTAACCTAACCTACTAACCTAGACCGCTAACCTAACCTAACCTAAACCTAGAACCTAACCTAACCTAACCTAACCTAAACCTAACCTGCGACGACCTAGACTAATACCTAACTTAACTAACCTATACTAAGGGTAACCTAACCTACAACCTAGAACCCTAACCCTCCTAACCTAACTCATTGACCTGGAACCGTAAACTTAAACACTAAAACCTTACGGACTTCAATAGGTACAGCGTAAGCGCTATGACTGAATCCATAATCCTCCCACCTATCATCGCTAACCCCTCCAAGGACTCTGGGTACACACCCATAACATACCTAACACAGCACTCGTAAACCTAACCTATACTAAGGACTAACCTCACCACCCACACTTGACACACTAAACCTAAAACCCACCTAAACTAAACCCTAACCCTAGGGACCTAACGCTCTAAACCGCTATCTCCAGCCTACTAACCTAATGCAGCCTAGACCCTTATCTCTAACCTAACTCTATAAACTCTAACCTAAACCTCAAGCTAACCCACCCTTACATCCGGCCATAAAACCTCTAACTATACACCTTATCACCTACTCACCTAACCTACCCTAACTAATACCACTACCTTAGAACACTAACCTATAGGCTTCATCAACCTAACCGCTACATCAACTCCAGTCTAACTACCCTCAATCCTAAACCTTACCTTCGACTCTCTAACCTAACCTACCCAGCCGATCGGGTTCCTCAATACTACAACCTCCAACTAACCCTAACCTCTAATACCTAACCTACCCCTAACTCCGCTAACTCTCTAACCCCTAAACCCTACCTACTACTATACTACTATACCTATTAACTTACATACCTAACCCTAACCTGTAACCTAACTAACCTAAACCTAACCTAACCAACCCTACTTTTCAAACTCAACCTTAATAAAAGTTTTATATATAACAAACCTAGACAAGTAAACCTGAACCTAACCTAAACTAACTAGTAACTAACCTAACATGCTACCGATCCATACACACTAACTCAACATCTAAACTTATTTTCACACTTAATCTCATTTATCTCACCTATCACCTAACATCTAACCTATTAACACCTACACCCTATTACTTAATCCTTAAACACAACCTCAACACACCATACAATCACACTTAACCTATTCTCACCCTCACTTCAAAATCACCTAACCTTCGACACTATCACCTAACACATTCCTCTATTACCTTTCCCCTATATTAAATATTCCACTTTCTAACTCTATTCAACTCTAACACTGAACCTAACCTAAAATTACACCTAAACCTAACTCATAAATAACTCTAACCTGAACACCATAACACTCATCAAGGAACAATCATATATACTTAAACTAACCTAAATAACCTAACCTTAAACCTTAACCCTAATCCATTAATATAATTATAACCTAAATAACCTTAATATATACCATAACCTATAGATACCTAACCTATAACCTATACTACTCATATTATACCTAACCTTAATACCTAACCTATACCCATAACTATACCTAAACTCTATATAATATACCTAATTAAACCTAACTACTAACCTTAATACCTAACCTAATATTAGACCTAAAACCTAAATCCATATACGACATACAACTTAATATATGGCCTTAACTATAATACCTAACCTTAAACTATTAAACCTTTAGACCTAAAGGACTTAACCTCTAAATCTACACCAAACCTCAACTTATGCCACCTAAATGGAACCGGGAGGTAAGAAGCCTAACCTAACCTAACCTAACCTACCTACCTAACCTAACCTAACCGATAACCTAACTACTAACCGTACAGCCTAACTAACCCTAACCTAGACTTAACCTAACCTACCTAACCTAACAACTAACCAACTAACTAACAGCTAACCTACCTAACCTTAACCTAACTAACACTAACCTAACTAACCTAACCTAACCTACCGTAAACCTAACCCTAACCTAACAACCTAACTAATCCCTTCACCTAAACCACCTAACCCTAACACTAACCTCAACCTACATAACCTAACTAACCTAACCTAACCTAACCAACCTAACCTATACCTAACTAACCTATACTAACCTAACCTAACTAACCTAACTAACTAACTAACCTTATTAGTTCTACTAATTCCTAAAATCTATACCTTTATAACCTAACCTAAAAACTAACTAACCTAACTCTAACTAACCTAACCAACCTATACCTAACCCTAACCTAACCTAACTCTTAACCTAAATTACCTTAACCTAACCTACACCTATACCTAGCCTACACCTATCCTAGGCTAGGTTACTTTATATAACTAACCTAACCTAACTAACCTACCTAACTAACTAACTAACCTACCTAACTAACCTAACCTAACCTAACCTACACCTACCCTAAGATAACTACTAACCTAACCTAACCTAAACTAAACCTAACCTAAAACCTAACCTAACTAGACCTCATACCTAACCTACCTAGACCTAACCTAACCTAACTAACTAACCTAACCTAACCTATAACTAACCTAACCTATACCTAACCTAACCTAACTAACCAAACCTAACCTAACACTTAACTAAACTAACCTAACCTAACCTAACCTAACCTAACCTAACTAACCTATACCTAACCTAACGCTAACCAACTAACTAACCTATACCTAACTAACCTTAACTACACCTAACCTAAAACCTAACCTCAACTAACCTAACTAACTAACCTAACCTAACCTAATCTAACCCTAACCTAACCTAACCTACACACTAAACCTAACCTAACCTAACCTAACCTAACCTAACTCTAGACCTAACCTAACCTAACCCTAACTAACTACCCTAATCCTAACCTACTACCTAACCTAATCAAGGAAGACAGTTTAATCTAGACTAACCTAACCTAACCTAACACACCTAACCTACCTAACCTAACTAACCAAAACCTAACCCTAAACCCTAAACCTAACCCTACCTAAACCAACCTTAAAAACCCCTAACTAACCTAACCTAACTAACCAACCAAACCTAACCTAAACCGTAACCTAACCTCACGTAACTTAACCTAACCCTAACCTAACCTAACCTAACCTAACCTAACCTAACTAACCTATACCTAACCTAACCTACCAACTCTAACCCTAACTAACGCTAACCTAACCTAAGCCTAACCTAACCTAACCTAACCTAACCTAACCTAACCTAACCTAACCTAACCTAACTACCTAACCTAACCTAACGCTAACCTAACCTAACCTAACCTAACCTAACCTAACCTAAACGCTAACCTAACCTAAACCTATACCTAACTAACCCTAACCTAACCTACCTAACCTACCTAACCTATACCTAACCTAACCTAACTAACCTAACCTAACTAACCTAAACTAACCTAACGCTAACCTAACCTAAACCTAACCTAACCCTAACCTAACCTAACCCTAACCTAACTAACGTAACCTAACCTAACACCTAACCTAAACCTACCTAACCTAACCTAACCTAACCTAACTAACCTAACCTAACCTAACCTAAACCTAACCTAACCTAACTGCTAACTAACCTAACCTAACCTCAACCTAACCTAACTTACACATAACCTAAACTAACTAACCTAACCTAAACCTAACCTAACCTAACCTAACCTAATCCTAACGTCTAACCTAACCTAAACCTAAACCTAACCTAACATACTATACCTAACCTAACTAACCTAAACTATACCTAACCTAACCAACCTAACCTAACCTACCTAACCTAACCTAACCTAGACCTAACCTAACCTAACCTAACCTAACCGTATAGCTTACCTAACCTAACTAAACCTAACCTAACCTAACCTATACCTAACCTAACCTACCTCCTAACCTAACCTAAACTAACCTAACCTTAACCTAACTAACGCTGACCTACTAACCTACGACTCTGACTAACCTAACCTAACTAATACCTGAACCTAACCTAACCTAACTATACTGTCAACTTATACCTAACCTAACCTAAACCTAACCTAACCTAACCTAACCTAACCTAACTAACCTATCCTGACACCTAACCTAACTAACCTAACTAACTAACCTAACCCTAACCTTACCTAATAACCTAACCTAACCTAACCTAACCTACCTAACCTAACGCTAACCTCTATCCTTAAACCTAACTAACCTATAACCTAACTACCTACCTAACCTACCTTACTAACCTAACTAACCTAAATAACCTAACCTAACCCCTAACCAACCTAACTAACCTAACCTAACCTAACTAACCTACACCTAAACCTAACCTAACCTAACCTAACCTACTAACCTAGAGTCTATCAGAATAACCTAACCTAACCTAACGCTAACCTAACCTACCTAACCTAACTAACCTAACCTAACCTAACCTATCCTAACCTAACTCCCTAACCTAACGTAACCTATACTAACGCCCGCGGCGGGCTGAACCTAAGCCTAACTAACCTATACCTACCTAACTAACCTAACCTACCTAACCTAACCTAACCTAAAGCCTAACTAACCTAACCTAATACCTACCTAATAAGTAAACCTATACCTAACCTATACCTAACCACACCTAACCTAACCGTACTAACCTAACTGTCATAAACTAACGTAACCTAGCTAACCTAACCTAAGCTAACTAATCCTAAACCCTAACCTAACCTAACTAACCTAAACCTAACCTATACCTAACTACCTAACCTAACTCTCCTAACCTAACCTAACTAAACCTATACTATACCTAACCTAACCTAACCACCTATACCTAACCTAACCTACACCTAACCTAACCTAACTAACCTAAACTACTAACCTACCTAACCTAACCAACCTAACCTATACCTAACCTAACCTAAACCTAATCCTAAACCTAACCTAACGCTAACCTAACCTAACCTACCTAACCTAACAGACCTAACCTAACTCTAACCTAACCTAACCTAACCTAGACCTTAAACTTAACCTAACCTAACCTAACCTAACCTATGAACCTAACCTAACCTAACCTAACCTAACCTAACCTAACCTAACCTAACCTAACCTAACCTAACCTAACCTAACCTAACCTAACCTAACCTAACCTAACCTAACCTACCCTAACCTACACCTAACCCTATACCTAACCTAACCCTAACCTAGACTAACCTAACCTAAACCAGACCTAACCTAACCTAGACTAACCTAGACCTAACCTATCCTAACTAACCTAACCTAACCTAACCTAACTAACCTAACTAACCTAAACCAACCTAACCTAACTAACCTAACCTTACCTCTAACCTAAGCTAACCTAACCAACCTAACCTAACTAACTAACTACACCTAACTAACCTGAACCTAACCTAACCTAACCATAACCCTAACCTTAACCTTAACCTAACCTAACCTAACTAACCTACCTAACCTTACTAACCTAACTAACCTAACCTAACCTAACCTCAGCCTAACTAACCTAACCTACCTAACACCTAACTCACCGTAACGCTATGACCTAACCGTAAAACCTAACCTAAAGCTAACTGATTAACTAAACATACTGAGACAAATCCTAAGGACCCTATAGGATCTTCGGCTAAACTAACCTAACTAACTAACCTAAACCTAACTAACCTAACCTAACCTAACCTAACCTAACCTAACCTAACCTAACTAAACCTAACCTAACCTAACCTAACCTCACCTAGGACCTAACCTAATATGAACTACTAACTAACCTATACCATAACCTAACACTAACCTTAACCCTACCTAACCTAACCTACCTAACCTAACCTAACCTAACCTACCTACCTAACCAAGCCTAACCTAACCTACACCTAACTAACTAACCTAACCTAACCTAGACCTAACTAACCTAAACCTAAGCCTAGACCTAACCTAACTACTAACCTAACCTTAACCTAGACCTAACTAACCAACCTAACCTAACCTATAGCTGTCTACTAGAACCAAATAAATTGACCCACCTTAAAATGTAACTAACCGAACCTGATCCTAACCAACCTATCTAGACCTTAACGTAACTATACCTAACCTAACCCTAACCTACCTATCCTAACCTAACGCTAACCTAACCTACCTAACTAACCTAACCTAACTACAGTATACCTATACCTAACCTATACCTAACCTAACTAATGAAGACCCTAACCTAACCTAACTAACCTAACCTAACGCTAACTAACCTAACTACCTAACTAACCTACACTAACCTATACTCTAACCTACCTAACCTAACCTAACCTACCATAATAACCTAACTAAACCTAACCTAACTCTAACCTAACTAACCAAACTAACCTAACCTAACCTAACCTAACCTACCTAACCTAACTAACCTAACCTAACCAAACTTAACCTAATCAAACCTAACCTAACCTAACCTAAACCTAACCTAACCTAACCTAACCTAACTAACCCTAACCTAAACCTCACCTAACCAACCTAACCTAACCTAACCGTAACCTAACCTAACCTAACCTAACTTAACTAACCTACCTAACCTAACCTAAACCTAACCATACCTAACCTAACATACCTAACCTAAACTAACCGTAACTAACCTAACCTAACTAACCTACCTAACCTAACCTACTAACAACCAACCTAACTAACCTAACCTAACCTACCTACCTAACCTAACCTACCTAACCTAACCTAACTAGACCTAACCTTCATTACCTAACTATACCTAACCTAACTAACTAACCTACCTAAGCTAACCTAACCTAACCTAACCTAACCTAACCTAAACCTCATCCTAACCTAACCTATGACCTAACCTAACGCTAACTAACCTAAACTACCTAACGTAACCAACCTACATACTAACCTATCACCTAACTAACCTACAACCTAACCTAACGCTAACCTAACCTATACCTAACTAACCCTACCTAACCTAACCTAATCAACCTAACCTAAACCTAACTCCTAACCTACCTAACTAACCTAACCAACTAACCTAACCTATACCTAGACCTAACCTAACCGAACCTACTAACCTAGACCTAACCTAGACCTAACCTAACTAATACCTAACCTAAACCTAACCTAACCTAAACCTAACCTAACCTACCTTACCTAACCTACATAACTAACTAATGCCTATTTAATACTAACCTAACCTAACGTAACCAAACCTAAACCTAACCTAACTAACCTAACCTAACCAACCTCACACCTAACCTAAACCTAAACCTAACCCTAACCTAACCTACCTTAACCTAACTAACCTAACCTAACCTATCCCTAACCTAACCTAACCTAACCTACCAAACTAACCTAACCGTAACCTAACCTAACCAACTAACCTAACCTAGACTAAGCTAAACCTACTAATCCTAACTCTAACACCTAACAACCTAACCTAACTACTAACCTACCTAACTAACCTAACTAACCTAACCTAAACCTAACCTGAACCTAACCTCAACCTAACCTAACTTAGACCTAAACTTAACTAACCTAACTAACCTAACTAACAAAGGTTCACTAAGGGCGGTTTTTTCTGACGTAGTATACAGTTTTTAACTTCTTTTTAACGCTTTCATGTATGCCTGGGTTTTTTATTACATTTCTGATGTGTCGTACTCTTTCTTAGTAAATGTACATTATACCTCACTTACTATTCTTTCTTGTGTTCAATTCCTTATTGATCGTTTTTTGTTTTGTTTGTGTTCACGCTTGAATTAATGCAATCTTTTTCGATTATTGATCATTAGTATGAAGCAAATATTTATTTTTTTGATTGTACAGTAATTTGTTGTTTTTACCGCGTGATTACTAATATTTCTGGTGTTCAGTTCTTTTGTTTCTTTAGAAATTTTTGTTTTTTGTTATATTTATTTATCGTCCGACGTTTATTGACATTATCTTTTGAAGAATAGTTTTTCCCGACTTGGTTTGTAAAGCTATTAATTATATGTTTTATGGACCATGGGTTGGATTAACTACGGCAAATATATTTGCATAAACACGTAGGTTTTGTGCGCAATTAGACAACAATGATTATTTGTAGACACGTCACAAAAGTTTACGCAATCATATTTAATCAACGTATGATTTAATAACATTTAAATAGCCACATTAACAACCTATGGGTACGGTAGAGGTATATTATATACCTTTTTTTGCATCTCCGCGGAGTGTGGTTGTAGTAGGAGAGGACTCGTTTTCTGATGCCACGAAGGTCTCGTGGTGGCGTGCATAGACTTCGTTCTTTTGAATCATATTATCATACTAAGTGGGGGTGGTTACGCAAAGGACAAATAGCTTCACGTAAATTAGTTTATCACTAACTAAGAAGAATTCATCTAAGCGCGAAACCACGTGAAATATATGTTTGCGATACAATAAAAAACTACTTTACAAGTAAAATCGTTATGTTTTAAATAACCGAACATCATCACGTATATTCAAGGTTTTTTCCAAAAGTATATGATGGGCAGTATGACAACCGAAAACCCTCGACGCTGAATATCGTGTAATATTTGTTTGCACATCGTCGATACCTACTGAGAATTACTTGGTTAATAACTCAATTGAACCGATTTAACGTAAAAAGGGTATCGCAAGAGTATAAAAGTCCACCTCGTGCGCGTAAGGTTTAGTTCTTTTATAACATTAGGCGTTATATTTACAAAAGTTAAAGATTTTTTTGTAAATAATGACCAAGAGGGAGGACCGATCACGTAATACATGTTTTGAAAGTTATGTAACGCGAAACTCACGATAAATATTGTAAGTGTAAGCGGCTTTCGCACGAAATCCTACGTGGGAAATAAAATGTTTTATAAATGCGGGGGCAATCAAATAAATAACACGGTGGGCCAATCTAGGGTTAATTAAAACCAGCAAAATTGAAGTCTGAAAAAAAGCTGTACGTCAAAACAGTACTCAACATTTTCGTAAAAAAATATCTCGCGCAGAGTTTTCCCTGAGAGAATTAGGCGTAAACTAGCGTATGGTAAAGATTCTTTTTGTCAAAATACAAAAATCTCGTGCACGTAGAGTATAATTTCGAAAGTGCACGTAACCAGATAATCTCCCGGTGCGTGGATGTTTTTATATCAGTTATCCCCGCACGAAACCATCGTGGGAAGTTAAATTTTATAGAACCAAGAGTAAAACCAGGGAATTTCACAAACGTCAATAAAGGCTAAATCAAATATTCATAAAAGGATTATCTGCAGTAAGGTACAGGATTATTTTTGTAAAGTCCGAAGAATTACTGAATAGTTTCAAAAGTTCGCGAGGACGGTGGGGCGTCCTTCAGCATTGAGACAAATTTCGGTGCGTTGGGCAAAAAGAACCAAAACAGTCGCGTGAAAATGAGCGGGCGTGTATAGTTTGCACGCCGAAACTACGTGAGATATGTGTTTAAAAAGAGCACTCAATCCTAAAGGCCGATTTTAGAAAACGTAGAAAAAAAGGTATCGCTTAATCGTAAAGTTGCGAGCTCGCCGTAATGGTTTATCCTATGATAACATGTTGAGAGCGCCGTATAATAACATTACGTGAGTTAGAAAGATTCTTATTTGTAACACAAGAATCCTCACGTAAAGTACGACTTTGAAGGGAAGGGGAAGTGGATGGGGTGTAACCGAAACAGAATCACCGTCAAATGTTGTGTTTCGAGCATTTCGCAACGAAACTAGACGTGGGAGATTATGATTTAAGTAGAAAGTGCAAAGATCATTAAACCTAATGATCCTAACGGAGTTACAACAGATCGGAACAAATCAATACCGAACATTTTCGTAAAGGAAAGGGTGGAAAAGTGCGTGCGGCAAGCGTGTTTGCAGTTCTGGAGAATTAACGTATATCCTACGTAGTGTAGAGTTCTTTTCGTAATACTACAGCGAGAGGCGGTTTCGAGATCTCACGTAGCGTAAATTCAAAAGTTCGAACCCTATAAATCTCACGTGCTTACGTTTGTTTGTAGAATATATTTTCCCCGCACGGACAAACCTCATCAGTTGGGAATAGTTTAGTAAACAATAAACCAGGAATTCAACAACGTCAATAAAGTGCAGAAGATTTTTCATAAATAAAGAATATCTCTGCGAATGGGTATAAGGATTCTTTTTGTAAATACGATACGAAAAATCCAGTCCACGTAAAATTAGGTTTCAAAAGTTACCGGGGCGGTGCAACCGATTCTACCCCTCGAATGCGCTTGATCATATCGGGTGTAGTAGAGTTTTGCACAGCGTAACCTACGCTGAGGATTTTGGCCCAGTATTCTAAGTGTTAAAACCATAACCCGGCCGATTTGTAATGGTGAAAAAGTTGCGCTTCATCGTAAAAGTTATCGTCGCGTATAGGTTATCCTATAACACATTTAGAGCGTTGAAGTCCTTCTAAATCAGCGTGGAGTTCAAAGATAATCTTTGTAAATACATACAGAACCAGTCACGATGAGAAAGGTACGGTTTGAAGATAGTGTCTAAAACGAGAAAACTCGACATAAATTAATGTGTATGGGGTAGCTTCGGCACGACCGAAAACCTACGGGGAGTTCAGGAAGTTTAATTTTCATTGCATTTAACGTAACCGTTCAGAGAAAGCAGAAGCGTTTGAGGCTCTTTGGATGGGATTGGAAGGCGTCGACTGCGATTGTCAATTCTAACGCCAAAAAAAGGCATGTTAGCCAGTCATCGTCGAGATATGTATACATAAAAAAATCTGCGGCGCAAGTTTTCCTCCTTGGGAGAATTCAAGGAGTGGGCACTTTAATATTGTTCGATCGTAGTGTATAATCCTAAATTAAAGAGGGGAAAGAGGATTCTTTTTGAATAAAACATCTATATTGAATCCTCAGTAATTAATTTCTCAAAGGTTACGGTTACAACAGCCGTGTCACGTAAGAGGCTCGGGATTTCCGATTCATAGATTTTGTATATAGTGTTTTCCAGCGAACGAAAACGCCAGCGTAGGAAATGTTAACTATGATCAGTTTAGGATAACACGGCCAAGTAAAAGCCCAAAATTTTCAACACAAACGCTCAACTAAAGTAATTACAAAGTTCATATCAAATGAGAATTCTCCGCGTAGGTAAGGATCTCTTTTTTGTAAATTACGGAGAGATCGGCGGCGCATTAAAATCCACGTAAATTAGGTTTCAAGTTACGGGACGGGGCCGGCCCACCGAACGGCGGCGTGAGACTACGGTGGTAATTAGTTTGCACGCGAACTACGTGCAGGATATTTATAAGCACAATGAGACCGAGAAGGAATGTTTGGGTAACAGTGAGAAAAGCGTATCCGCTTCATCGTAAAATTTACTCGCGTGAAGGTTCGGTCCTACATGAATACGTACGTGGGCGATTGGTTAGTCTGAAATTACGGGCATAATTACGTGAGTTGATAACACTGATTCCTTTTTGTAAATACAAGAAACGCATGCACTGTAAAGTACGTTTTGAAAAGTTATGGTAACCGAAGATAGCAGAAAATCCTCACGGTATATTGTATCGTAAGCTTTCGCACGAAACCTACGTGCCAATTATGTTTAAATCAATAAAAACCACATTCATACAACAACTACAGAACTAAAGTTCTAATGCCGGTAGTACGAGCCAAAAAAGTGTTAACATATTTCCATACAAAATATCTCGCACTTAAAGGGTTTTCCTCCTTGTGGAGAATTAAGCGTACAACGTACGTATAACAATGTAGATGTCTTTTGGTGTTAAAATACCAGTAAATCTCCAACGTAGACGTAGAGACGGAGTGCTCTCATCAAGGGTAACGCGTGGTGGGATTGGTGTATTTAAACCAAAATGCTCATCATTGCGTATTAGGTTGTTTATTGATTTTACAATTTCGCAAGAAACCCACGTGGGAATTAATGTTTATTAACAAAATAAGACCGAGTTTCAACGTCTAATCTGCGATCATAAAATTCAATCGTAAAATGTCCTCTAAATTATAAGACGTAAAATGGGGTCAAAGACTTATTTATTAGGTTAAGATAAAATAGAGCGGGGCCTACCGGTTGATTCAGGGTGCCGGTAAAATCTCACTGTAACATAGGTTAAGTTACAATCGACACTGCGGGAATAGCCGACCTCGCGTGAAATATCGGTGTAATTAGTTTTGCACGGCGGAAAACTACGCTGAGGAGGGGTATATGTATGTAATCAAATAAGACCGGATTTTAACGTGAGAAAAAAGAGTAGTCATCGCGCTTCATCCGTAAAAGCTTTAGCTCGCGTAAGTTTAATCTCTGAACATTTGCCGTACATATTTTACGTAGTTAGGAACAGAATTCGCTTTTTTGTGAAATACAAGACTCAAACGTAAAGTAACGTTTTGAATAGTTAGTTTAACCGAAGGGACTCCTCCATAAATATTGTATGATACTTTCCTCGTAATATTGTGGAATTATGTTTATAATCAATAAACCAATTCTAACGGTCAATCAAAGTACAACTATTTCGTAAAAAATTCTCAGCGCAAGGTTCTCTGAGTGATGAATTTAAGGCGTATATTATACGTATGGTAGAACTCTCTTTGTAAACTATCAAAATCTCGACGTAGAGTTAATTTTCCGAGGGAAGGTACGCTAATTCAAATGCTCACCCACGTGTTTATTGTTTTATATGTTTTCCGCGACGAACCCCACAGTTGGAATTATGTTGTAATACCAATAAAACGAAGTTAAACATCGGAAATAATAGTCACTCAGAAATAATTCCGCCGCAATTGGAGGGAGAAATGAATTGCAAAAAGTGGTCGCAAAAGTATTAAAGGGGTAGAATTTTAAGCGTCTGTGTAGTGGTGTCGGTGAGATAATAATGATCCCGGAGAAACTGTTCAGCAGAACGTGGGACGTTTAATGAGGTTGATACGCAAAGGGATGGGTGCATTACGAGCAAATCACCGAACCGTTCAGCGGAATATCGGTGTATAGACTATTGCACGCACAAACATTCTGAATCTGGAATTCAGTTTATTAACCAAGGTAAAAACCTACGATCAAATTTTTACCACGAACGCAAAAAAATGTATCCGCTTTTATCGAAAAATATAGTCATGATGCGTAAGGTTTTATTTCCACTATGAAAACAATTTACGCGTATATTTCGACGTCTGAGTTAAGATGATTCATTTTTGTGAAATACAAGAACTCAACGTAAGTAGGTTTGAAATATTGTAACTAACGAAAGCCACTCAAGACAGGTGAAAATATTGTTATGGTTATAACCTTTCCCGCGGGACTTTGACCTTACGTGGAATTAATGATTTTGGTAAAGTCAAATAAAGAGCACCTATTCTACGATTTAACAAGCGACCCACCCACCAATGGTATCGAACTTCACATTTCAAAAAAAATCTCGCGCAGAGATTTGGTCTGGTGGAAAGAAGATAGAAGGCTGGTATAATACTAGACGGTCCAAGCCTTGTAGAAGAGCAAGTTATTCGTTAGTGTATGATAAATATAAAATCTCTGATCGTAGGAGGTAATAAGCTCATGCTGAAAGGTACGTGAATTCGGATCAATAATAGGGGCGATAGAATGGGTTGGAATTAACGAGAAGGATTTGATTATGTCATTACTAGCGAATATCAAGCTTATGTGAGTTCCGCGGGCCCTAGGAACGACAAAGCGCTGATACGCCGTGCGAAACTACTGGGATTTCAATGTTATATGTAAAGTAAACCAATTCTAGAGCGTCAAAATAAGCTACTCCTAAGATATCCCAGAAAAATCTCCGTAACTCTCCTCTGTAAGGTTTAAACTGAAAGAGAATTAACGTGTATATCTACGTATGTTAGATTCCTTTTTGTAATCTTAAAAATTCTCACGTAGAGTATAATTTTCAAAGGTCGTACGTAACCCATAAATGAGGATATCTTGACATCGACTGCAGAGTGATGTTATATTCTTAATTTAGTTTCGTCCATAGCTGCGTACCGAACGACCTGTCAACGTGGGAAGTTATGCTTTTTCTTGGAATCTGGACTTTCAAGTAAACACACCGTGGTTCAGGTCAAAAGAAGGTAAAATAATTGCCAGTAAATGATAGTCTCGTCGCGAGTAGGTTAAGCATCGTTTTTGTGCAACAAAGGATAGCAAAAAACACGCAGGTCCACGGTGAAGGGTTCGAGTGAACGCCACGGAAAACGTACGAGGATTATGTTTTAATGAATCAGATTGAGTTCTGGACATATCAAAATTTTCAGACCGGAAGGTTGAATTCTTCGCATTTAATCGTGAGGTTGTTTATCGTCGTCGTAGAAGTTATCCTATGAACATTAGCTTTATATTACGAGTGTTATAAAGATTTTTTTGTAATGAGCAAGAAACCATACACGATTGAGAATTCTGTTTTACCCGATAAACCTTAATTGTAACACGTCATAAGAAAAGGTATCAAAAATTTCTAAAAAAATTCTCGTTGTAAGGTTCCTTATGGGAGCATTTTGGGGGGGCCTATTATCTACGATGAGTTAAAGAACTTGTTTGTTATGCAAAACAATACGTAAAATAAGCTTTAAAGATAGGCAAACCACGTGAAAATGTCTATAAAAATAAAAACAATATATCTCAAAAACTACAAAGGTGTCAGAAGAATTTTGCGTAAAAATTAAAATACCGATAGGATGAGACATTATTTTAAATGGATGAAAATAAAAATGTTTATAAGAAACCCATTGTAGTTTAAACTTAATTCAGTTTTTCAAGATCAATCTGCGAGCATCTTCTCATCTTGAGGGTGGCCGCGAATTTCGTCGTGTTCTCTCATGATTGAAGACACGTTAGGACACGCGGCTCGGTAATCGTAAATTTCTTCTCCCAGCATTTTTTCTTTGTTTCTACACATATCGGACCGAGGTTTAGGTTTTCGATTGGGAAAGTTCGTGGGAGAGGCGGAAAATCCTTCGCTCGTTTTCATTACCTCGTCGATATTGTAATATTCTCGACACTCATCACCACCATATTTTCGGCGCCCGCCGACTTTTTTATCACGCTGCTTTTTTTTTGGCTTTGCTTCGGATGGTCCGCTCGAACCTCGTTCGAAAAACTCTTCATCCGATGGAGGGTAAACATTTATGAATGGCGCGTGAGGAGGAGTCTGGAGATCGACGTGGCTGATATCGCCCATAGCGGGTTTATTTTGACGACCCTTCTTCAGTTCCTTTCTTTTAATTAATGTTGGTGAAGGAGCATCCAGGCTTTCTTTATTAGTTTTAAAATCGAATTTGGTTGAACGAGAGGCCCAAATCGCTTCCGAAGCTCTCCCGATTTCGTATTCCCTTCTTTTGTCAAGGTATGAAGCGATGTGCTCCGAGGTTGGGAGATCAGTGGGGTATAAATTGTCAATCGCGGGTTTATTTTCACGCGGAATATTCCTCGATTCCTTTTTTTTAAATACCGTTGATGAAAAGGCATTCGAATCTTCGATGTCAGCACGATAATCGGACGGGGTTGAACGAGCTGGCCAAAGCCCTTCCAAAGCTGTTGGGATTGTGCTTTTATCTCCTCCTTCCAGGTAGGACGGGGTAAGATCGACGGTTACGCTTTGAATAGGAGGCGGTATCCAATTGCCCAGCTGAGGGTCCTTTCGACCAAAAATATTTATATTCTTCTTCTTCAATTCCTTACTTTTCCTTCGGACTCTCTTACCTTTTTTACCTCAGAGCTAGATAAGTAAAGCTCCATGGCTTTGGTTGGTGCAAAATTATTAACATCGGTGATAGTTCTTATACTACACGCTTCTGGTGTATTTTTAACGGGGGTTAATTCTTTCTTTTTTAATCCCTTCTTTTTATTTGATGTTTTTGAAAGGGAATTCGAGTCTTCATTATTACCTCGACGATCTAAATTCTTACACCCTTTATTAACACTAGAAAGATCCATTGTAGATTGATTGATAAACTCGATCGAGGCAACCTTTTTATAGAGAGTGGTGATGTATTGATATTATATGAATTCAAAATCAAATATTAAAAAAATAATAATCCTAATAATTAAAAGTTAATTTTCGTGAATTTGCAAAAAAAAAAATTCCACAAACGTACAAACACCCACACTCATATATGATGTTAATAAAAATATTCCCCTTGAGAAGTAGCAAGAATTTAATCGTGAAAAAGTTCTCATAAGCCAATATCATAATTATACTATAATTATATAATAATATATAGGATATATAATATATATATAATATATATTAATATATATATGTCTATTATATAATATTATATATATATATATATATATCTATATAAAAAAAAAATATATATATATATATATATTATATATAATATATATATATATATATATATATATATATATATATATATATATATATATATATATATATATATATATATAATAATAATAAATATTATATTTATAAATAAATAAAAAAATAAAAAAAACAAATCCGATTTTGTTGATTTTTTTATATTTTCAAACGCATATAACACGAAAATACTAATTTAACTTTTATAAGATCCAGATCCATCATTTTCATCGTTCTTCCTTCTTCTTCTTCTTCTTCCTCTACTTCTACTGTAGATTCTATTATACGTCCAACATCTTTAAAAAGTCTGCTAAAAAAAGTACGAATATCAATATCTCGAAAAGCCAGGTGAAACGTTTTTGGTTTTGGATCTCTAAATTTTTTAAAAAGTTTAAAAAACGAACGAGGTTTATAAAACAAAATATTATCTTTTAACCACAACTTACTCTGATAGAAATTCTTTTTTTTTCGGCTTTGTATTTATGACTATCGATTGATTCCAGATTATATGCGGAACTATTAACATCGTATTGCTTTAAATTCCATCGGATGATGGGATTCCCGCAAACATCGGTCATAGTTATCATAATTTCTTGGAAAAGTTCATCGATATTTCTTATGTGGTCGGGAATACGGCAATCGTTAAAATACCTTAAAATATTTTCTTTATTTATTAAGTAACGATCAAAATTAAATTCTATCCCTCTCTTCAAAGGCCGAGTAATATTCAAAAGATTATAAATTCTGCAAGGGTTGATGTATTCAAATTCGAAGAATACTACGACCTTTTCTAGATTTGGAGACACGCTGCAAATATCATATAAAACACCAGAAAAATCAATGTTTAATTCTACCAAATTTTAAAAAACTGCTTTGTTTTCATCATCAGATGTCCTTTCGTATTCATCTCGGAAGTACTTGCGCGCATAATTCTTTATTCTTATTTCTAAATTGGTCAAATTTGGAAAAACTTCGGCAATTTTATTGCTCAAATAGCCGCAATTAAATTCCGGTGAATAATATCTCTTTATATCGTCATATAACAATTTCAAAATGTACGCATTTAGAAATTGTAACGGGGGAAGTGTACCTAAATTCTCGTTTCTTTGAAGGATACTATTAAATTGACAAACGCTTTGTAAATTCAATTCCAAGGAACCGTCGATCTTTCTTATACTCCTTTGTAATCTGCTTCTAAATATTTTTGTATCCCAAGAATCCATCATTTTTTTTTCTAGATCCTTTCGCCACGATATAACTCTATGTAAATGGCACGGTTGCTTATTTTGTTCGACGGGTATTCGCATAAAAAGACTTATAACTGCATATATTCCAATGCAAGAGAGACAGAACGGTATTTTTATATCGTTTCTTTCACGATCTTTGGTTAGAAGTTTCCAAAATTTAATTTCCTACATTCTTAGTAAAGCGCCAAATATTTTTTTGGAATTTGCACCTGGCGGAGCCTCTTCTTCTTCTTCTTTAATCCCGTAAATTTCGACTTTGTGTGGAGCTTCACTAATTTCACATTCGATAATTTTTTTGTTTTCGACTTCAACAACCACGATTAATTTATCTAATTTTTGGTTAGAACAATTTTCGCATTCTCTAAGTAAATACGAATACATGATATAGGAGTAATTGGGAAATATATCTTCTTCCGACGAGAAACTGAAAATCAATTCTAAGGTCTTCAGCCCTGTTTTTTCAGCCAATACTCTCACGCGGTGGTTGTTAGTAAAAGTAAATCGGTGTTTATGATTTAAGCGAACTCAATTTTTTTTGCAAGTTGAACAACGAAGAGATTTCTATAATTTCCTCGATGTTGTTATTATCCACAATTGATGAAGATAATTCGTTTAATGAGGGGATATGAAGCTCTCGCAATTTGCTCGAGAAATCAAGTTCTTCAAATACGTGTTTACCATATAGATGTTCGAATCTTTCTTTGCTAACCAAATCGTTCGCCGTGGTTCTCGTTTATCACACCCTTCTATTGCGTTCTCTTCTCTCGTCCTTGGGCGACATCTACATATTAATTTTAGCGAGATTAGATTAGGAAATAATGTAGAAATATTTTTTATCATTTTGAGAAATTTGTTGTAGGATAGAGGTTTAGTACCCTTATTACAAATTTCTAGTTTCTCAATACTTAATAAAGGATTCTGACGTTGTTCTTTCATTAAATTCGTTAATTTTATGAAGGTTTTATATCGGTCTAAAGAAAATGTTAAAGATCTTAAGCGTTTGTATTTGGTGTTCATTGTTATAATAACCTCGACGGTTTTAGCGACCGCATGAACACCATCGATGAAACCGTTTGACGCGACCATATATTTGGTCAATGTCAGGGATATCGATTCAGTCGCCTTGTTAGGATTTTCCGTCACGTTTTCTAGAAAATCTAGGAAAATCGTCGAAGTTTTATCCTCGTCGTCTGAATCAAATAGCGAAGAGAGCAGGTTGAAATTTATTTCCTTCACCCCATTTTTTTTCGATAAATTAATTCATAATCAAATCACAGATGAGCGCGAATTCTTTCGAATCCGAAACATTGTTGCGTGCGTCTTGGAAGGATGATGTTTCCAAAATAACGTTTAACGCTAAATCTTGCAGATTTGGTACATGCTTCTTCTATTTATCCGCTGTCGATTTAGGGTGTAAAAAAAAGAATTTAGGTGATGCAGCGGTATTTTCTTCACCGAAAACAATCAAACTTTGAATATTTGATAGGGGTGTGTTAGGAAACTCATAACCCCAATCACTAGAAACTTTTACTCAAAAGAACTAGGATTGACTATTTGGGTCGTTACCAATAGAATAAAAAGCACTAGAAAAAAATTAAAAAAACAATTTAAGCAGACTCACAATAAATAATTTCTCGTCGGAAGGAGGGACGTTCGCCTTTTTTATTAATGTCAATTATCATCAAATAAATTATCTAAATATAGTTTGAAACTCAGAATACGAAGCGTATTGTTCGAATATTTTATGTAATTATTAATTAAAAATCATTATTTTTAAATTCAAAATTTACATTTTTATTTTTATAATAAAAAACATTCAATGAAGTTTTTTTAATTTTCCTTTTCAATCCGCTTTTAAAAAAAAAAACAAGCCGGAGCAAGACTTATCCCTGAGCACGTACTACGCACGCGCAGAGGGCTCGCCTCGCTCGGCTGAAAAACCGAGCTGAAAAAAGGTGATGATGACAAAATTGTAGTGAAACCCATTACAGAAAAACGGGCTGTTTACTTTTAATAGGATATTGATAAGGGCGAGGTCATTAGAATATAGGAATCACCTGTGCCGCGACGATGTAATGGCGAAGGATGGTAGTTTTCAAAAATATGTTGCTCCACATCATTCAACAATACGAATTTTGAACGTTTTTTTGCATGTTTAAAATTAATATGATATAGATATATATAATTGTAATTTACTTTTATATTCATTATTTATTTCATCTGGATTGTTTAAAAAAAAAACAAAAAAAAACAAGCTGCAATTTCGAACAATCATTTTTTAACCTTATTATTTTCGATTTGGATGTGCTGTGCGCGAGGGTTAGGTGTGGGTTTGTGTTATCGGTGCGTAAATAATCTGAGCGGTTTTTGATAGTTGGTAATGTGCTTGCTTTGTAGGGCGGTGGGGTTTTTTGTGTTTAATCCGTCAGTCCATAATGTAAGTATTTTAGAGTTTTTTCAAAGAAGATACCTCAAACATATGCCTAAATTACCTAGAGTCCAAATTATTACATGAAAGTGATTTAGTATGAATGCTATTTTGTTCAACTTTAGATTTCTTGTTATAACAAACACTTAAAAACGATATACCTAAAGGCTCGACTACGCTTTATTGCTACACCATAATGTAAGTACTTTTACGAGTTTTACAAAGAAGATACTTTCAAACACACTGCCTAAATACCTAGGAGTCCAAATTATTCCATATGAAGTTGATTTAGTATGAATGCAATTTTTTCAAACTTTAGATTTCTTTGTTATAAACACTTAAACGATATAACCTAAAGCTCGACTAGCGCCTTATTGGCACACACAAAATGTAGTATTTTAGAGTTTTCAACACAGGAGAATACTTAAACAACCTGCCTAAATTACCGTAGGAGTCCAAATTATTACATGAAAGTGATTTAGTATGAATGCTAAATTTTTTAAACTTTGATTCTTTGTTATACACACTTAAAAACGATATAACTAAGTTTCGACTACGCCTTTATTGCTACAACCAGAATGTAAGTATTTTAGAATTTTGTGAAGAGAAGATACCTCAAACACCTGCCCCTTAAATTACCTAGGAGTCCAAATTATTACATGAAGTGATTTAGTAATGAATGCTATTTTTTCAAACTTTAGGATTTCCTTTGTTATACACTTAAAGCGATATACGCTAAGATCGACTACGAATTTATTGCTACATCAACCAATTGTAAAATAATGTTAGAGTTCTTTAAAGAAGAATAACCTCAAACACTGCATTCACATTAACCCTGGAATCCAAATTATAAAATGAAAAGTGATTTAGTATGAATGCTAATTTTTTCACTTTAGATTTCTTTGTTATAACAACTTAAACGATATACCTTAGCTCGCCTACGCTTTATTGCTAAACAGAATGTAAGTATTTTGGTTGTGCAAAAGGAAATACCTCAAACACCTTGCCTAAATTACCTAGGAGTCCAAATTATTAACAATGAAAGTGATTTAGTATGAAATCTAATTAATTTCAACTTTAGATTTCTTTGGTTTATAACACTTAAACGATATACCTAAGCTGGACTACGCTTTATTGGCTACAACGCAAAATGTAAGTATTTTGAGTTCTTCAAAGAAGATACCTCAAACACTCTGCCTAAATTACCTAGGAGTCCAAATTTATTACATGAAAGTGATTTAGTATGATTGCTAATTTTTTTTCAACTTTAGATTTTTTTGCTTATAACACTTAAAACGATAAACCTAAGCTCGACTACGCCTTATTGCTACACTAAAATGTAAGTATTTTAGAGTTTCTCAAAGAAGATACCTCAAAAACCAGCCTAAATTACCTAGGAGTTCCAAATTATTACATGAAAATGATTTAGTATGAAAATGATAATTATTTCAACTTTAGATTTTCTTTGTTATAAACACTTAAAACGATAAGTACCTAAGCTCGACTACGCTTTTTGCTACTCCAAAATGTAAGTATTTTTAGAGTTCTTCAAAAGAAGAATACCTCAAACACCTGCCTAAATTAACCAGGAGTCCAAATTATTCCATGAAAGTGATTTAGTAATGAATTCCTAAATTTTTTCAACTTTAGATTTTCTTGTTATATAAACTTAAAACGATATACCTCCAAGATCGCAACCTTACGCTTTATTGCTTACAACCAGAAATGGTAAATATTTAGAGTTCTTCAAAGAAAATCTCAAACACCTGCCTAAATTAACCTAGGAGTCCAAATTATAAAACATGAAAGTGATTTAGTTGAATTCCTAATTTTTTCAACTTTAGATTTCCTTTGTTAAATAACACTTAAAACGATAATACCTTAGCTCGCCTACGGCTTTATTGCCTAAACGAGAATGTAAGTAATTTTAGAGTTCATCAAAGAAGATACCTCAATACCTGCTAAATTACCTAGGAGTCCAAATTATTAAATTTTTTTTTTTTTTTTTTTTTTTTTTTTTTTTTTTTTTTTTTTTTTTTTATTTGATTTGTTTTTATCTTTTTTTTTTTTTATTTTTTTTTTAGTTTATTTACATGAAATTGATTTAGTATGAATGCTAAATTTTTGCAACTTTAGATTTCTTTTGTTATAACACTTAAACGATATACCTAAGCTCGACTACGCCTTATTGCTATAAATCAAAATGTAAATATTTTATAGTTCTTAGCAAAGAAGATATCTCAACACCTGCCTAAATTACCAAGGAGTTCAAATTATTACATGAAAGTAGATCTTTAAGTTGAAATGCTAATTTTTTCAACTTCAGATTTCTTTGTTATAACAACTTAAAACGATATACCTAAGCTCGACTATGCCTTATTGCTACACCAAAATGTAAGTATTTAAGAGTTTTTCAAAGAAGATCACGCTCAAACACCTTGCCTAAATTACCTGGAAGTCCAAATTATTACATGAAAATGATTTAGTACGAATGCTAATTTTTTCAACACTTTAGATTTCTTTGTTATAGCACTTAAAAAACGAATAATACCTATGCTACGACTAAACGCCTTATTGCTACAAACCAAAATGTACAGTATTTTAGAGTTCTTCAAAGAAGTTACCCTCAAGCACCTGCCTAAATTACCTAGGAGTCCAAATATTACATGAAAGTGATTATAAATGAATGTTATATTTTCAACTTTATATTTCTTTGTTATACACTTAAATACGATATTACGCTATAGATCGACTAAACAACTTTATTGCTACAACCAAGAATGTAAATATTTAGAGTTTCTTTAAAGAAGATACCTCAAACACCTGCTAAATTACCTAGGAAAGTACCAAATTATTACAATGAACAAATGTGAATTTTAATATGAATGCTAATTTTTTCAACTTACGATTTCTTTGTTATAACACTTAAAACGATATACCTAAGCTCGACTACGCTTTATTGCTACAAACCAGAATGGTAAAGTATTTTAGAACTCTTCAAAGAAGACACCTCAAACACCTCCCTTCATTTACGCTAGGAGTCCAAATTTTACATGAAAATGGATTTAGTATGAATGCTAATTTTTTCAACTTTAGATTTCTTTGTTATAACACTTAAAACGATATACCTAAGCTCGACTACGCTTTATTGCTACACCAGAATGTAAAATGTAAGTATTTTAGAGTTCTTCAAAGAAGATACCTCAAACACCTGCCTAAATTACCTAGGAGTCCAAATTATTACATGAAAGTGATTTAGTATGAATGCTAATTTTTTCAACTTTAGATTTCTTTGTTATAACACTTAAAACGATATACCTAAGCTCGACTACGCTTTATTGCTACACCATAATGTAAGTATTTTAGGGTTATTTAAAGAAGATACCTCAAACAACCCGACTGTTAAAATTACCTAGGAGTCCAAATTATTACATGAAAGTGATTTAGTATGAATGCTAATTATAATTCAACTTTGATTTCTTTGTTATAACCCTTAAAACGATATAACCTAAGCGTCGAATTCGCCTTATTGGCTACATGAGCTAAATGTAAGTCATTTTTAGAGTTTTCTTCAAAAGGAGATACCTTTAAACACCTGCCTAAATTACCTAGGAGTCAAATTATTACAATGAAAGTGATTTAGTATGATGCTAATTTTTTAAACTTAGATTCTTTGTTAATAAAACACTTAAAACGATATACCTAATTTCGACTACGCTTTATTGCTAAAACCAGAATGTAAGTATTATAGAGTTTCTTCATAGAAGATACCTCAAACACCTGCCTTTAATTACCTAGGAGTCCAAATTATTACATGAAAGTGGATTTTAGTATGAATGGCTCATTTTTCAACTTTAGATTTCTTATTGTTATAACACTTAAAACCGATATACCTAAGATCGACTACGCTTTATTGCTGACACAGTTGTAAATATGTTAGAGTTTCTTAAAGAAGATACCTTTCAAACACCTACCTTAATTACCTAGGAATCCAAATTATAAAATGAAAGTGATTTATATGAATGCTAATATTTTTCACTTTAAGATTTTTCTTTGTATACACTTAAAACCGATATACCTAAGCATCGCCTACGCTTTATTGCTAAAGAATGTAAGTATTTAGAGTTCTTCAAAGGAAATACCTCGTCAAACACCTGCCTAAATTACCTAGGAGATCCAAATTATTACATGAAAGTGATTTAGTATGAATGCTAATTATTTTCAACTTTAGATTTCTTTGTTATAACACTTTAAACGAATATACCTAAGCTCGACTACGCCTTATTGCTACACCAGAATGTAGTTATTTTAGAGTTCTTCAAAAGAAGATACTCAACACCGCTGCCTAATTCCTAGGAGTCGCAAATGATTACATGAAAAGTGATTTAGTATGAATGTTAATTATTTCAACTTTAGATTTCTTTGTATAACACTTAAAACGATATACCTAAGCTCGACCACGCCTTAAGCTACAGACCAATGGTAAGTATTTTAGAAGTTCTTCCAACAGAAAGATACCTCAAAACAACCTGCCTAAATTACCTAGGAAGTCCAAATTATTACATGACAGTGATTTAGTATGAATGCTAATTTTTTCAACTTTAGTTTTTTTTTGGTTATAACACTTAAAACGATATACTCAAGCTCGACTACGCCTTATTGCTACACAAAATGTAAAGTAATTTTTAAGAGTTCTTTCAAAGAAGAATACCGTCAAATCAACCAGCCCTAAATTACCTAGTGAGCCAAACTTATTTTACCTGAAAATGAATTTAGTATGAATGATAATTATTTCAAACTTTAGATTTCTTTTGGTTAATAACACTTAAGAACGATATACCGTAAAGTCGAATACGTGCTTTAATAGCTACAAACCAATGTAAGTATTTTAGAGTTTCTTCAAAGAAGATACCTCAAACAAACACCTGCCCTAAATACCTATGAGTCTAAATTATTACAATGAAAGTGATTTTAGTATATATGATAATTTTTTTGAACTTTAGATTTCTTTGTTATAACACTTAAAACGATATACTAAGCTCGACTACGCTTTATTGCTACAACCAGAATGTAAAGATTCTAGAGTTCTTCAAAGAAAATACCTCAAACACCTGCCAAATTTACCTAGGAGTCCAAAATATTACATGAAAGGGATTAAGTATGAATGCTAATTTTTTCAACTTTGATTTCTTTGTTATAACATTTAAAACGATATACCTTAGCTCGCCTACCCTTTATTGCTAAACCAGAATGTAACGATTTTAGATTGCTACAAAGAAGATACCTCAACACCTGCTAAATTACCTAGGAGTGCTCAAATTATTACAATAAAATTGGATTAGTATGATGCTATTATTTCAAACATTAGATTTCTTTGTTATAAACACTTAAACGATATACCTAAGCTCGACTACGCCTTATTGCCACACCAAAATGTAAGTATTTTATAGTTCTAAAAGAGATATCTCAAACACCTGCCCTTAAATTACCTAGGAGTCCAAATTATTACATGAAAGTGATTTAAGTATGAATGGCTAATTTTATTCAACTTTAGATTTCTTGGTTATAACACTTAAACGATATACCTAAGCTCGACTACGCTTTATTGCTACACAGAATGTAAGTATTTTAGAACTCTTCAAAGAAGACACCTCAAACACATCTGCCTTAATTTACCTAGGAGTTCCCCAAATTCATTACATGAAAGTGAAATTTAGTATGAATGCTAATTTTTTCAACTTTAGATTTTCTTTGTTATAACACCTTAAACGATATACCTAAGCTCGACTACGCTTTATTGCTAACACCATAATGTAAGTATTTTTAGAGTTTTTTCAAGAAGATACCCTCAAACACCCTGCCCTAAATTACGCTAGGAGTCCAAATTATTACATGAAAGTGATTTAGTAATAATGCTAATTATTTCAACCTTTAGATTTCTTTGTTATAAACACTTAAAACGAATATACTAAGGCTACGACTACGTATTATTGCTAGCACCAATAATGTAAGTATTTTTAAGCAGTTCTTCAAAGGAGATACTTAAAACACCTTGCCTACAATTACCTATGAGTCCCAAATTATTCACATGAACAGTGATTTGTATGAATTCTAATTTTTCAACTTTAAGATTTCTTTGTTATAACCACTTAAAACGATATACATTAGCTCGACTACGCTTTATATTGCTACACCAAGATGTAAGTATTTTAGAGTTCTTCAAAAGAAGATAACCTCAAACACCTGCCCTAATTAACTAGGAGTCCAAATTAGTACATGAAAGTGATTTAGTAATGAATGCTAATAATTATCAACTTTAGATTTCTTGATGTTTATACAAAACTTAAAACGATATACCCTAAGCTCGACTACGCCTTTTTGCTACACCAATATGTAAGTATTTTTAGAGTTCTTCAAAGGAGATACCTTTAAACACCTGCCTAAATTTACTAGGAGTCAAATTATTACATGAAAGTGATTTAGTATGAATGCTAATTTTTTAATTTTATATTTTTTTTTTTTTAACACTTAAAACGAAATAAAACACTAAGTTTGACTTCCGCTTATTGCTACAAGCAGAATGTAGTATTTTGAGTTCTGCAGAAGAAGATACCTGCAAAACCACTGAACTTAATTACCTAGGAGTCCCAAATTGATTACATGAAAGGTGATTTAGTAATGAATGGCCTAATTATTTCAACTTTAGATTTTTTTGTTATAATAACACTTAACACGATATACCTAAGCTCGAACTACGCCTTTATTGCTACAAACCAAGAATGTTAAATTTTTCGAGTATCTTTTAAAGAAGATACCTTTCAAACAACACCTTAGCCTAAGATTACCTAGGAGTCCAAATTATTACATGAAAGTGATTTAGTATGAATGCTAATTTTTTCAACTTTAGATTTCTTTGTTATAACACCTAAAACGATATACCTAAGCTCGACTACGCTTTATTGCTACACCAGACAGAATGTAAGTAATTTAGAGTTTTTCAAAGAAGATACTAAACACCATGCCAAATTATTACCCTAGGAGTCCAAATTATTACCTGAAAGTGATTTAGTATGAATGCTAATTATTTCAACTTTAGATTTTCTTTGTTATAAACACTTAAAAAGATATAAACCCCTAAGCTCGACTTACGCTTTATTGCTAATACACTAACCAAATGTAAGTATTTTTGAGTTCTTAAAAAAAAAGTACCCCCAAACACCTGCCCTAAATTACCTAAGGAGTCGCAAATTATTACATGAACAAGTGAATTTAGTATGAATGCTAATTATTTCAACTTTAGATGATTTTCTTTGTTATAACACTAAGAACGATATCTAAACTCGACTACGCCCTTATTGCCTACAAACACCAAAAATGTAAGTATTTAGAGTTCCTTTTTTAAAGGAGAATTAACCTTACAACAGCCTAAATTACCTTAGAAAACCCAAATTATTACATGAAAGTGATTTAGGATGAATGCTTATTATTTCAACTTTAGATTTCTTTGTTATAAACACTTAAAAACATATACCTAAGCTCGACTACGCTTAATTGCTACACTAAACCAAAATGTAAGTATTTTAGAGTTCTTCAAAGAACGAATCCTTCAAACATCCTGCCTTAATTAACCTATGAGTCCCAAAATTAATTACATGAAAGGTGATTTAGTATGAATTTCCTATTTTTTTTCATACTTTTAGATTTTTGTTATAAACACTTAAAACGATATACCTAAGCTTCACTTATTATTGTACAACCAAAATGTTAATAAACTCTTTAATATTAAATTAGAATACCTCAACACTGCCTAAATAACCCTTGGAGTCCAAATTATTACATGAGAAGTGATTTTAGTATGAATGTAATTAATTTCAACTTTAGATGATTGATTCTGTTTTCTGTTTATAGTCTTAACACTAATTTATGACACTGTAAAAACGTGTATTTTTTATTAAGTCGTTATTAGCTCGAATTACGCAGAGTCCTTGCTTATTTGCCTATAAAGTATGAATAAAAAAATTAGGAATTCATACTAAAAATACCACACCTTTTAATAATGAGTAAAGTATATATTTTTTTTGTGTTAAATCATAGAGATGTGCTTCAAATAATATTAGGAAGCAGGTGTTTTAAGGGATAGCTATCTACGCTTCTTTGAACTAAACCTCAAAATACCGCTGTTCTTAACACATTTACTCTTATGAAGTCAATTATTACATGCAAGGTGATTTAGTGGATGGAATCTAATATTTTATTTTTTTTTTTGTTTGTGCATCAATACTTTAATAGAAGCGTTTTTCTAGTCGCTTTGATATAGGCTTAGGTATAATCGTTTTTAACACTTAAGGATGATAAATTATAACCCACTAAAGATGAACTAATACACTTTTAATAATGTTGGAAATAGACTAAGCACATTCAGTATAGCTAGATAAATCAACTAATAATTCGCATGCTATGAATATATATTTGGCACTTCACACACAGAAGGATAGGCGGCCATCAAGGGATTAACATTAAGAGCAGTACTATAAGGGGGATTACGCAGGTAGCTATGTGTCGTTAGTTGCAAATTTTATACAATGATTGATTTAGTATGTGAAATGTTTCGTAAATCAGAACTCTTTATTATACATACTTACAATCTTTAGAATTGTGTTGTAGCTAATAAGGCTTAGTCGTGCTTAGTTGTCCTTTGATTATTCAGTATTTAAAGCTGTTATAAACGACCAAAGAGATATCTAATAAGTTGCACAAAATTAGATAATATATCGCCTTACTGATATATTGTACCAGAATTGCACTTAGGTTTATCTATTAGGAGTATCTTTCACAAAGAATGTATTGGAACCTCACAAACAACTGCTCTAATTACTTAAGGGGAGTCCAAATTATTGACATGTGAAGTTTGATTTGTGAGGTGATGTATGATTGACTAATTTTATTTTCTAACCTGTTTAGTATTTCTTTGATAATCTAATAACTTACATTTTTGGTGTAAAGCACTTAAAACGATATACACGCGGTAAGCGGCTTCGACTACGACTCTCCGGTTTATTATTGGGTCC
>JABUQX010112322.1:0-7500 GCA_015478945.1 Trachelipus rathkii
CTTCGGCGAAAGCACTATCCTTTCTTTGATGCACTCTATCAACAGCTTATTTGATTATATTAGAGTTATGGCTAATTGGGATATCCGGGGGCCCTTGTGTTTTTTCTTTGGTAAAAAAAAAAAAAGGTCGATTGAGATACTTTGGGAGTAGATATAGAACATTTCGGACAAGGCACCAACTAATTTGTGCAAGAAGGAGTGGAAAAATCCGCGGACAGGCCAACCCAACTTTTGTCAGAAGGAGTGGAAAATACGCGGACGGCCAACCAATTTGTAAAGAAGGGCCGAATGGTTCTTGCGGTTTCTTGTAATAAAGTCTAATTCTGTTGTCTAGGGGAATAATAATCTTACTGTTTAGTAAGAGATGAAGATCTTTTCCTAATAAGTTCTAACGATTCATATTTGATGAAGAATAGTATTACATTAGTGAAGCTTCTGATGAAAAGATAAAAGTACTCCTTTATAATATTTTTTAATAGATATTTAAAGCACGAGTGGATTAGGAAAAAAGCCCCATACATAACTTTGCATTATATATATATTTATAAGCTAGACACGGATATCCAGATTACCGAATAAAATTACAATATTAATAAATAACTAATTCTAAGTTTATAATTGATTTTAACATAGAATTGGCAATAGCTGATCAAAGTTATTGTATGAGAATTCTGTTGTTATCATGAATATAATCAATAACAATAATAAATTTAGATAAATATATTAAATCCTTTCATATGTATTTAGGGCGATGTTTTTGATGGTCTTTTAGGCAGTAACACTCGATCTGTTGGAGTTGATGAAGCACAATTATCTCGACCTCGTGTCGTTCTGTACGTGACACATATATATATCATGTAATATATACTATATATATATTATTATATATATACTATATATTATATATATTATATAAAGTAGATATAATAAACGATTAATATTTATATCTAATATATATATATTAACTTTATAAATTCTTTATATATATATTATATATATAATATATATATATCTATATAATTATATATTGAATATTATTTATTTTTATAATTATACTACTACTATTGTGTTATAATATATAATATATATATATATATATATTATATATATATATATACATTATTACAATAATATATATATATATTATATATCTAGTATATATATTATATTATATATATTATTAATATAATATAATATATATATAAAAATATTATATTAAAGTCTATATTAAAAAAAAAACCTCTCGCATTTTGGTTATTTTTTATTTAAAAAAAAAAAAACAAAACCATGGTTTTTTTAAATAGATAAAATAAACCATGGTTTTTTGGGGGGTTTTGATGCTATTTTGATTGTGTTTTAATGTAGTTTTATTGGTTTTAATATATTTTAAAGGCAATAAATCACTGCTGGATAAACTGCTATACACATGTGCTAACACATTTTTTAAAATTCCTTAATAAATTTTAAATTTGTTTGTTTTGAATTTCAAATTTTCTTGATAACCGAAATTATTTCTTTGTATAGAAGAATTTGTCATTTTTGAAGTTATTTCATAAATTCATGCAATAATTCTTTCCAGGGTATATTATAATCTACAACTCTATCTAAAAAGGTTATAGTACAGTTTTTACCAAAAAAAAAAAAAAAAAAAAACCATAAAGAAAGGTTTATTCAAATTAACCCCCATAATGATATACAAATGAATTCTTATTTACCTTTATATTTGATGATTAGGAATATTATATATAATATATATATATATATATATGAGTATATTTTATATCTATATATATATTATATATATATATATATATATATAATATATATAATATAATAATATATTATCACGGTATATATATATATTATATATATTATATTATATATATATATCATATAATTTATATATATTATTATATATATATATAGATATATATATATATATATATATATAATATATAATATATATAGTATATATACCGTATATATATATATATATATATATATATATATATAATATAAATATATATATATATATATATATATATAAGTAATATAGTATATATAATATATATTATATATATATATATATACGGTATATATATATATTAGTATATATAGGTATATTATATATATAGTATATATATATATTTATATATATATATATATATATATATATATATATTGAGAGAGAGAGAGAAGAGAGAGAGAGAGAGATAGTAGAGAGAGAAGAAGAGAGGGAGAGAGAGAGAGAGAGGAGAGAGAGAGAGAGAGAGAGAGGAGAGAGAGGAGATGAGAGAGAGAGAGAGAGAGAGAGAGAGAGAGAGAGAGACGAGAGAGAGAGAGAGAGAGAGAGAGAGAGAGAGAGAGGAGGAGATTCATCATTAAAAAGTCGAAACGGAAATTATCATTAAGAATTTTATAGAAAAAAACACTAATTTCCCTGCTTTAACTGTTCCCACCTATTTCTAATGTTGCTGTGCACAAGTCCGAAAAGTTGAAAACACCCTTTCAACATTAGCATTTGATGAAATTGCTGACAATATGCTTACTAATTTATATATAACCTTCTCATATAATTTTTCTTTGAGAGATCTGTAACAAGATGAAGGAGTCACTGCTGATAACAGAGACTCATCAAATAGGTAACTTTAATGAAATGGAGGAGAATTTGCTCTAAATTTTATTCCATAAATTCCATTTCATTCCATAAATTCCACTGCTTTGGAATACTCATCCTCTGGAAGTACTTGCGGTCTGATAATCTTGGGGTTAAAATATCACGCCAATTAAGTGAGCTTCTGTTCTTGGCCTGCGATGATACCATCCTTTTTAACTTTTGCCTAAATCCTTGTCTGTTGAGTGGTGTATTAAGCTGTTCTAGCTCCCATGTTCATATTTTTCCTAATATAAACAGCATCACTTAGTTTTCAGTCATTGCTTTCTAGTCTGGTTAATGCTGTGGCCACACATTCCACACATGAGTTTTATTATAACTTTTTGAAATGTGGCATCGATTGGGTAGAAAAGGAAAATCCCCAAGAGCTCAGTAAACAGAATCATTATTTTAAAACATGTTAAATTTAACACAAATGAATTAATATATATATAATATTATAATTTATGTATATAGAATATATATATTATATTAAATAGATATATAATAAAAATATAAATATAATATATAGGTATCACTATAGTATATATATTATAGAGTAATATTATAAATTACTATATATATATATACTATTATATATATATATAAGTATATATATATAGTTATATTATATATATTCACAATTCTAGAAAGCAAACGCCATTTTTATTTGAATGACATTCACATAACTAATGTGAAAGTCTTCATGGTAAAAAATTTTCTTACAAAAACTATGCCTATATGCATGTAGGCTTTATATTCTATTCCATGGTTTATATCACCATTGTTTTTTTTCTTTTTTTGTTTAAACTAACTAAAAAACTAGTTTTTTTTTTAGTTTTAATTATTTTTCTAATAAAAAAAGTAATAGAAAAGTGCTGTAAATGAAATATTTGTCTATATATTCTATATATGTAGTTACATAGTACATAAATGGGAGGAAAACATTAGTAAATATATTTAAAAAAATTTGTATCGTCAAAATACGATAACAATAATCAAAAACTAATAAATGTTAATATTTTTTTTCTATTGCTATTAAAATAATAAAGTTAATAAACATTTTTAGGGATTAGTTCCAAAGTATATTTCAGAAGGAGTAGTTCTTCAAACACTTTATCTTTCCAAAACTTTTTATATATTAGAAATTAACAGTACAAATTTATCATTTATATTTTTTCATAACTTCAAATTGATGATTTAAAATAATTTAAAATACTATATAGTATGAATATATATATATATATATATATAAATATATATATATACTCATATTATATATATTATATATATATTTTTAATTGATATATATATAGTATATTATAGTATATATATATATATTATGGCTATAGAAATATAAATGTAAATACTTCGCAAATTAACCGCAGTTACAAAATTTGAGTATAGGTAAAGTAACTCTATGAGTGATTCTTCACATTACCTAGGATTAAGATCCCGGCTCTCGACAAACGGTATGGGCGAGAGCGTGCTTACCAACTAGATCCAAAACGATATGCTAAAAAGATCGCTGACTTAAACCTTATGAAAGAGTGCCTCTTATCGAATAGGAATAAGGACGCGGCCTATGGCAGGAGAAGGATACCCTCAGCCACGCATCTCCAGCTTACACTCGGTCAAAGGTAACAACAGACCCATGTAAGGAAGACCACTCTAGATCGTGAGTAAATAATTTTTAGATGTAAATACTGCATATTATAAATCCGAGTTCAATTTGTATAGATAAAATAACTTACCTTGAGTGATTCTTCAATTACCAGGATTAGATCCCCCGGACCCTCGCGAACGGTATGCCAAGCGTGTTACACCTCAACCACGACAAGTTAAAAAGATACGCGACTTAAACCTATGAAAGAGTGCTTTTTATCAATAGGAATAAGGACCGCACTATGCCAGACAGATACTCTCAGCCACGCATCTCCGCTTGCACTCGGGTAAAAGGTAACACAGGACCCATTGTAAAATTGAACTGCTGGTTATTAATTGGCCAGATTTACATCTATACAAATTATACCCCGATCTAGAGTGGTCTCCTTACATGGGTGTCTGTGTTTTACCATTTGACCCGAGTGTAGCGTAGATGCGTGGCTTGAGGTTTATCTGTTCCACTGCCATAGTGCGGTCCTTAATTCCTATTGAATAGCACTCTTCATAGGTTTTAATTCGCGTAATCTTTTTAGCTTATCGTTTTGGTCGTAGAGGGTAACCGTCTTGGAGCATTCCGTTTCGCGAGAGGCCCGGGATCTATAATGCCTGAGTTAAGTGAAGAGAAATCAACTCACAAGGAGTTATTTTATCTATATATATATATATATATATATATATATAATATATATATATTAATATTAATATATTATTGACTTATGATATTTATATATATTAATATATATATATATATATATATATATATATATATTATATTATATAATGTATATATTCACCGTACCTTCTACTCCCAATGACATTGGAGGGTAAGGTGCTGTTATTGCAATGCACATGGATAACAGAAAAGTAGTAGAAGAATATGATCGCAAAAGGTTATAAAGAAGCCATAACTTACACCCTACCTCCCCCTTTTATTCCCTTTTAGTGAGAACTCGCCGCAGTCAGAAAAATCCACCTTAGAGCTTCACGGACCCTCACTATGGTATCTCGTCAATGCCGGGATTCTTACCCCTAGGAAAAGTTCCCACAACCATTCATACCGCCCTCGCAAAACGCCTCTCCATTCACTTCCTAATTAATGCACCTTTCTTTCATCGCCTCTGCCAAAAACTCACATTCCTATGACTCCAGGACCATTCCTTTACGTGAACTTAAATCCACATTTATCTATTCGGTCTTCCCCAGCCGATACCGATTCCCAGTATTTCTCACCACTATTGTCATAACACTTAACTAACCGACTATCCATTCATTATCCTTTCCACATGAATAAAACCATCTCAGTGTACTTTCATTTATTCTCTCATATTACCCTTTCTCTTTCTTCACACCACACAACTCCCTAATGCGTTCATTCCTTATTTTATCAATCTTCTCACACGTAACACCCCCTTATATGATTGTCGCATCTTAACCATATTATACTTTGATCTTATTACCTCTAATTCCATAACCATCAGTTTCCACTATGATAACATTAAAAACGGTAACAACATACCCTTATGTAGACCCTAGCAGCAACTCAAAATTGACATTAGTCCCTTTTACCATACCACACTAAAGAATTTATTGTCACCAACGACCCTTTCTAACCTATTCACAACTTTCCTACTACAACTCTGCAGCCAATCCGTTTCCCTTTCATCACCAACAATATAATATCCTAAAGTATTTAAAACCAGACACTTTGAGTCCCAGTTTGTTCTACCATACAACATAACTTCACACCTAGAGGACCTGTTTCTACAACTCGCCACCATAATCCTTATACTATCTTATCTATAGATTTCATCATTTCAAACCCTTCCTTTGCACACCCTTGCAAATCACCTCTAACCAATCCTCCTTCAAATCTTTTCAGATTATCGCCCATATCAAAACCTAAATCATCCCAATATATGATAGTTGGGGTAGCTTTCACTCTCTTCCAAATTACTCCATATTTCTAACACCTCCCGTCTGCCAACTAGTCTCCCTCTAATACCTTTCATAAACCCATCCATAATTATATTAATATATATATATAATATATTAATATACTATATTAATATATTTATAATATATATATATATTAATATATATATATATTAATATATTAATTAATATATTATAATATATATATATATCCTCTAGTGGGTAAAGGCCAGAGGCCTAATAAAAAAATTTCAAAACACAGCCAAATTAAAAAAAAGGGACATAGTTGGAGAAAAGAGACCAAAATATTCAGAAAAGGAAGTTTGAAAAATAGATAAATGTAATGTGTTCCAGACTTCACTAGTGGAGCACATGTAAGATTGAGCATAGCAGCTAAATCTGGGTCAGAGTGTTGAACAGACAATGGTTGACACTGTCTGAAATTTGAGTCGCAGGAACTCTCCTCAAAGAATTGGGTACATGACTGGAAAATTCAAAAAGAGCAATGTAAATTCATTAGATTGTAACAATAGAATAAGGAGCGTGTTGCAACAGTTTGACGGCTATTAAGACTGGAAAGAGTTAGTGAAAGTAAGAGAGTTAAGGAGTCAACAAGCCCTAGACCACACTTTATCAAGGAGAGCATTATGTGTGGACCCACCAAAGATATGCGATTCATACTCTATACAAGGTCTAATAACTCCTCTACCCAAAGCTTGCAACTTGGATGGTGAGACAAAGCTCCGAAGGACCCTTTGAATACCCAATTTTCTAGAAACTAGTTAGAAAGAACACAATGTAATCCTTCTAGGAAAAATCACGTAAAAAGAAAAGAATATTAAAGAACAGAAGAAGATTAGAGTTGTGTTTTCAAAGAAGATATTATAGTTATGTGGAAGATTATATGAAGCAGATAGATGAAGAAGCTGAGTTATTGAGGCAGTGAGAACAACCATGATTTCTTTAACGCTACTCCTACCCTACTTTACCCTACCCTACCCTACCCTACCCTATCCTACCTTTCCTACCATTATTTATTTGCTGTTGAACGAGTCGTCTTTCAAATTGGAAGAAGTAATGATAAGTAGAGGGAGTTATCAGCCTATTAGTGGAGAGACAGAGTAACAGATAGATTATTGATGTAAAATAGAAAAAAAAAAGAGTTGGACTAGTACAGAATTCTGAGGAGCACCACTATGGATATATTTAAAGAATATATGGTGTTCATCTACAATAGCAGTCATAGAACG
>JABUQX010112322.1:12500-15000 GCA_015478945.1 Trachelipus rathkii
TAGTTATAGCGATAGTATATTATTTTATTGCGATGTGTTATATGTATTTAAGTATTATATAGTACGTAGTATATATTAATATAATATAAGTACGTATTATATATATATATATTATATTATACATATATATGTATATATATATTTCTATGTAGGTTATATCCAGATATTCTGATAGTGAAGAACTTTGATAGGTAAGTTAACGAGTAGCGTCATGGTCTTGAGCTATAGTATAGTACATTAGAGTATTTATAGTAGGATGATATATATTATATAATATTATATATATAATTAATATATTATATATATATATATATATATATATATATATGCTTATATATAAGTTATAATATATATATATATTAAAAACTTTATAACATATAAAAATATAGAAATAAATAATTCTATAACATTTTGATCGAGCTAGGTACGGCGTTGTTCACACTTTTTGTATATCGATAAAAACTGTAAATATTGTCAAAAAAAAGTTTGTAACATTCGAGGATAGAATTGTCACTATAGCTAATTAAATATGGTACTAAAGATACCATATATCTTATATATAATATATATATATTATATTATTAAATATAATATATAATATTATATATTATATATATATATATATAATATTAAAATATATATAGTTATTAATATTAATTAAATATTATATATATTATATATATTATATATAATATTAAAATAATATTATATTAAATATAAATTATATATATATATATATATTAGTATGTATGGTGTGATGTATATGATTAGTTGTATGTTTGTTTTGTTACGAGTCAACGTTGTATGCGCTGCTTAGTGTATCAGGTTTTAACGAAAAATGATAATTTGGATGGATGATTTAAGGTGGGTGTGTAATTTATAAAAAATTATTTTTGTTTCAGACAGTTATAGTTAATTGAAATGTGTAAATAAATTCATTATGAAATCTTAATGAATTCTTTAATATTAATTCCTATTTTCAAGTATATAAAAAATTAGCGCTAGGAAAATGTTATGATTCTATTTCGGTTCACGGACCCAATGAAACCTTTACTGAAAATGGGTTTAGGCAATTTTTTTTATGGTATATGATTTTATGACGAGTAATACCTGTGGGTTTTTTTAATTTGTATAGTTTAAGATAATTTGTATATCTATATTTAATTTATAAAAATTGTTTTGGAAAGTTAGCTAGCTTAGTTTAGAATATGTTAGGACAGGTGTGCTAGGCTATTTTGATTGGGTTAGGTTAGGTTAGGTTAGGTTGGTTAGTTAGGTTAGGTTAAGTTAGCAAATGTCAATGCGCACATGAAACGGAAAAGCTTCAATTTATTCCAGAATCACATGATAAGTAAAACTCAAAACGACAATCACTAATATACTGTACATAATAATAGATAATATAAATAACTAATATATAATAATAATAATAATAATAATAATAATAATAATAATAATAATAATAATAATAATAATAATAATAATAATAATAATAATAATAATAATAATAATATAATATCATGGTTCAAATTTAATACATTCCACTAAATACAGAAATAATCAAATTAAATTATAATTAGAGAAGTAATAATAATAATATAATACATAATAATAATAATAATAATAATGATAATAATAATAATAATAAATTTCAGAAGACCAAATTAGGTTTCCCCTAACTTTTTAATATTAATTTTAAAAGCTGTTAGATCTAAGTTTTAAGGAAATCCATAAATCACATTATGATAATATAATAGATAATTAAAATTAATGATATATATTTTAAAGAACAATAAAGTTTAGTATAAATTTAATAAATAACTGTCTTATTTAAGAGACTGAAGCTTTTAGAGATATAAGGTATGTCGGGATATATTTATAAGTAGAAAGTACTTCTTAATATCAGATTATATATATATATATATATTTATATTTGTCATTACTCAGTACTGTATCAATTAACTTACTATATACTATATTGAATTAGGGATATAAGTATTATATATATATATATATATATATTATATATAGAGAGAAGAGAGAGAGAGTGAGAGAGAGACTTAAATGAGGGTAGGTAATTATTTTATCCATAGAAGTTTATTTATTTTTCCATTCTTCAGCCTCTTATTATTATTATTAATGTATTATCCTATGACTATTTTCAGCTCATAAAGGTGGGGTTATTATTATTATTCTATTATTACTTATTAATTAATTATTTTGTAATGTATTATTATTATTTTATTTATTATTTATGTATTATTATTGGGTAATAATTATTATTATTACTATTATTTATTATTAATATTTAATTATTAATTATTATTATCAATTTATTTATATCATTATTTAATTTATATTATTTATTATTATTATTATTATTAAATTAATTTAATTTTATTATTATTAATTTATTATATTTTATTTAATTATTATTCATTATTTTTATATAATTATTATTAATTATTATTATTATTAATTATTATTATTAATATTATTA
>JABUQX010112322.1:20000-30000 GCA_015478945.1 Trachelipus rathkii
TATATATATATATATGTATATATATTTAAATATATATTATATATTTATTTGTATATATATATATATATATATATATATATATATATATATATATATATATATATATATATATATATATATATATATATATATATATATATATATATATATATATATTATATATATATATTAAGGCCTATAGAGGGGTACAACTTAGAATTATTTTCGTCTTAGGGGTACGCGATCAAAAAAGTTTGGAGACCGCTGGGATAGACTAAGGTAGGTAATAAGATATAGACTAAAGTAGACAATAATAGACAGACTAAGATAAACTAATTATAAGAGTAAGTTGTCCTATCTGAAATAGGAAATTAGGAAACACAACGACAAATAAAGTGCTATATATACAGAAAGAGTTAAGGAATAAAACTAATATAATCATGCAATTATCTAACTAATAGAAACAGAAAGATCATATGTTACAGATCAGAAAATAGCTATAGCGTCTAAAAACATTTATTCCTTCAATAAAACAATTTAATAATAATGTTAATTTCATTTTTTTTAATAAATCTTCCTTTAATTGAATAAATTGGTGAGGACAATTTTTTTTAGAATTTTGGCAATTGTATAATATATATATATATATATATATATATATATATATATATATATATATATATATATATATATATATATATATATATATATATATATATATATTATTTTATATATATATATATATATATATATATATATACATATATATATATATATATATTATTTTTTTAATTTATATTATATATATATATATATATATATATATATATATATATATATATATATATATATATATATATATATATAAATATATATATATATATATATATATATATATATGTTATATCAGTGGGTGACCCCCTAGTAACTTCTTTTACTCACTCCTCGTGCCTCCCTCCTCACTCCCTCTCTCGCCCTCCCATATACATATATATATATTATTATTAATATTATTATTATTATTATTGTTATTATATATATATATATATATATATATATATATATATATATCTCCCTATAATTCATATATTATATATATATATATATACATATATATATATATATTATATATTATATATATATATATATACATATACATATTATAGGGAATATTACATGATAGCTATTGAGTTATACATACATATACATACATACATACATGTGCTGGATACATATATATATATATACTCCTTTACTATATATATATATATATATATCTATATATATATATATATATATATATATATATATATATATATATATGTATATATATATAAATATATATATATATATATATATATATATATATATATATATATATATATATATATATATATATATATATATATATATATATATATATATATATATTTTAAATATCTATTAAAACAATTTTTTATGATAATCGTTTTCTATTGTACATTTCACGATAACTTTTATAATAATTTAATAAATCATTTTTTTCCTATTGTTATAAAGTATTTTAGTAATATTTTAAATATTTTATTTGTTTAATTAAATATTTTTTGTTATAAAATATTAATTATTATGTATAGAATTTAAACACATCATTAAAAAACAGAGTATTTAAAAACAATTTTATACTATAAATTGACAGATACGATATCCGCCAATTCCTTTGGGCACGGATTAGTCCTATTTTTAATGTGTTAAAAGCATTATTTGATAGCGGCTATTCTTCCCTTTTTCGTTTCAATTTTGCATAATCTTTTATATTTATGATGTAATAATTTCATTTATTTGACCAACTTTCGCAAAAAAATATGAAAATATTATCGTAACATTGTGAAATTTGCAAAATTAGATCGTTTCTATAATGTCAACTCGTGCTGAGCACGAGTAGCACGAGTGCAGGAGTCGCGCTTCTGATATATATATATATATATATATATATATATATATATATATATATATATATATATATATATATATATATATATATATATATATATAAATATATATATATATATATATATATATATATATATATATATATATGCTAATTTTCAAAAAGGTTTGTACTACGTGTATTGCCCTACTATAGGAGGGAAATTACTAATTGCTACCTAGAATCCGAAAAGAGGACTCAAACCCTGACACTTTGCCTCGCCACCTCAGCATCTCTCTCTCTCTCTCTATATATATATATAGCAGCATATAGCGAGAAATAATAACGCGCTAGTTCATATATATATATATATATATATATATATATATATATATATATATATATATATATATATATATATATATATATATATATATATATATATATATATAATATCAGGGGCGACTCGTGTATAGGAGCGAGGAGCGACCGCTCCTCCTTCATTAATTAAGCATAAATTCTGAATTAAAACACTTAATTAAAACACCATGTTTTCAATTAATGATAAATAATTGAATGCAAATTTTAAAAACTGTTTTGTAATAAGGCAGAAACGTACGATGGTTTCATCTAATAATAAGAAATCGAATAAACATACTCGTATCAGTTGTATATAGTTATTTTGAATTTCTATTTATAAAAGAAGCGTGAGAGTGAGCGAAATAAAGCCGTTTTCGTTTTAGCATTTTGTCTTACGCTCGATAAGACAAATTCTTACGCATTTTAAGAACGGTTTCGTGCCAAAACGACCGCGAATGAATTCTTATTCTTATAAACTTGTTTACAAACATTACAAAAATCAGCTGTTGGGGAGAAGTAGAAACACTTATGATGGACTTCAAGGATTTGGAGGGTATTATTATAAAAAGGAAGAATAATGATGATGTTTCAGAATATTTTAGATTTTTGGAGACTTTCTTCCTTACTTTTAAGGTAAATTTTCATATATATATATATATACATGTATACATATTCATTCTATATATATATATATATATATATATATATATATATATATATATATATATATATATATATATATATATATATATATATATATATATATATATATTAGAGAGAGAGAGAGAGAGAGAGAGAGAGAGAGAGAGAGAGAGAGAGAGAGAGAGAGAGAGAGAGAGAGAGAGAGAGAGAGAGAGAGAGATTTGACATATATATATATATATATATATATATATATATATATATATATATATATATATATATATATATATATATATATATATATATATATATATATATATATATATATATATATATATATAGCATGTTACAAAAAAAGCAATGAAAAGTGCATAATTGTAACATCTTTTCATCAAAAATTGGCAACGCTGAAAATTAAAGCCATTTTTTATTCAAGGAAGCATTTTCAACGGGCCTACCGCGTAGTAAAAACATTATCATTGCATGTTTTTGAATATTTTAAGGATAATTAATAAAATTGTGAATATCACACAAATATTTGACACAATCTCATTACTCTTAAAGTCATTAATAAAAAAAATTAACTCCATTGTAAGAAAAAAATAAAAGAAAAAAAATTTCACGACTGCTTTCCGCCATTACTTCCTTTGTTTACATTTTTGGTAAGAATAGAATTTTTCGGTAAGACAACGAAATAGCAATCTTACGGAATTTGTCAAAATTCTTACGTTTGGTGAGAATATTCTCAAAATTTTCTTAAAATTTGACAAAACGAACGATTTTTTTGAGAACGTTCTTATTTTTCGTGAGAATTCGTAAGAATATTGGCAAAACGAAAACGGCTTAAGTTTTCGCTCAAATCTTACTCCTATAGTCATGTAAAAATTATACGTCTGGCAGTGATACAATAAAATATACAGGTTTGGAGCGATTAGCGTGTTCGCCCTGTAAATTGTCGTACAGTTATTATTATTAATAAATTATTATTATTATTATTATTATTATTATTATTATTATTATTATTATTATTATTATTATTATTATTATTATTATTATTATTATTAAGGATTATTATTATTATTTTTATTATTATTATTATTATTATTATTATTATTATTATTATTATTATTATTATTATTATTATTATTATTATTATTATTATTATTATTATTATTATTATTATTATTATTATTATTATTAAATAATAATAATATTTTTATTATTATTATTATTATTATTATTATTATTATTATTATTATTATTATTATTATTATTATTTTTATTATTTTATTATTATTATGATTATCGTTATTATTATTTTTTATATATATATATATATATTATGTTATATATATATATATTATATATATATATATATATATAGTTATATATATTATTATATATATATTATATATATATATATATTATTATTATATATATATTATTATATATATATATACATATATATATATATATATATATATATATATATATATATATATATATATATATATATATATATATATATATATATATATATATATATATATATATATATATATATATATATATATATATATATATAAATAGAAAGATATATTCATTAACAGCAAAAATTTATACTTATTATCTTTCAATAGCTACAGGGAAAAGGAATACATTGCTGGAATGCTGGTCCAATTTTAGTCCGGAAAATGTCAAAAACTACAATATTAAATTTTGCTTTTTTTTTTTTTTTACTAAAGAATACCCCAAGGGGTATACTGCACCGATGGAGTCGGTCTCGGTCTTCCAAACTACAGGTAGGACTATCTCTCCGGGAGGGTCTCCGAACCCTGCCTCTTGGTATTTATGTCGCGGGGGTTCCTCCGTCCCTACGGGGTATGGAAAACGTCCCCCCAGCTTCCCCGTTGGCTCGAGCCCCCTACATTGCCGTGTAATACCTTACAAATAATATATATATATATATATATATATATATATATATATATATATATATATATTTATATATATATATATATATATATATATATATATATATATATATATATATATATATATATATATATATATATATATATATATATTATGTCCCCTGCTCCTAAAAAAAAAAATAGCCAATATTTATTTTATTTATTTATTTTTTTATTTATTATTAACTACTATTTATTTTATTTATTTAGTATTATTTCTTTTCTACAGTTTCCGCAAGGATTCCAAAATGTATTCCTTTTCGCTGTAGCTATTGTAGTTTTTGAGATTTTTTTTTTTTTTTTTTTACGCACTAAAATTGACAGCATTCCAGCAATGTATTCCTTTCTCCCTGTAGCTATTGTAGTTTTTTGATATTTTTTATTTTAAAAATTATATTTTTTTATTAATAAAATATATATATTTATATATATATATATATATATATATATATATATATATATATATATATATATATATATATATATATATATATATATATATATATTATATATTTATATATATATATATATATATATATATATATATATATATATATATATATATATAAGGTTGGAGTGTTTTTTAGAAAATATCACTAATTTCAACCTTTTTTTCACAATCTCCTCAGAGATGCTCTGTATTAGATGAAATTATTTGGAGACTGTTAAAACAAAATGGATTTTAACATCCGAACTGTAAACATGGCTTTTGAACATAGAGATCCATTGTTAGAGTGCTTTGAAAAAAATTCGAAACGAAAGCAAACAAGGAGGAACACGAGAGCAGGAGGTTTGCAAAGACTATTGACTGATCCTACTTTTGTATTTTGGCACACCGTTTTTCGCCATATAATGCAACACGTAGATTATTTCTATAATAAAATTCAATCAAGAAATCCAGACGTAGTTCTCATAAAACAAGCTGTGAGTGAACTACAATTAGAATTAGGAAAGATTAGAAACAGTATGACCACCATAATTGAGGGAACGTATGATGTTTGTGAGGTGAAGAGAAGATCGTTAAATGCTTCCAATTACTACGAATTAAAAAAGCTACTGAGTATTGAGTTGCATTTAAAAAGACTAACTGTTTATCCATTTTTTAACATCTTGAGACTCAAATCTGAACTTGAAGTTATATATTGTTGAGAAGATTTCTATTCTCGGAAAGGAGCTCTTGATTCTTTTAACTACATTATGGAAAAAGGAACAGATCTGACTTTTGAAGAAACATTAAAGTTGCTAAAAATTTTAATAACTACTCCAATGTCATCTATTGAAGCTGAAAGATGCTTTTCTAGATTAAAAAGAATTAAAACCGTTATTCGGAATACAATGGGACAAGATAGACTGAATGCCCTCGTTGCGCTTGCAACTGAAAGATATATTGTCCTCAATTGTTTTTTTGACATCTTGTGATTGACTTATATGCAAGTCAAAAAACGACAAGAATGGACTTCAGATACAAATTTCAAAAATTTACAATTTAATTATAAAGTAAGCAATTTATTATTTTCATATTTTATTTTAAATCATTCGGAATAGGTAACTTTTTTTAATGTAATTGTATTACCGTACGAAGTAGAATAATGCCAGAGTTGGCTAACCTGTAGTAAAAAATGCGATAGTATAAAAGAGTTATTATATATATATATATATATATATATATATATATATATATATATATATATATATATATATATATATATATATATATATATATATATATATATATATATATATATATATATATATATATATATTTTGTGAAATCGCACACCCATCCATTTCTACCACGAGTCGCCACTGATATATATATATATATATATATATATATATATATATATATATATATATATATATATATATATATATAAATATATATTGTTAGATATATATATATATATATATATATATTTATATATATATATATATATATATATATATATATATATATATATATATATATATATATATATATATTTATATTTAAATATATATATATATATATATATATATATATATATATATATATATATATATATATATATATATATATATATATATATATATATATATATATATATATATATATAGGCCTATATATGAAACAAATGAGTTGCAATAACGACTCCAAATATTTGAATGATCCTTGGTTTATAATATACTTTGGTGATGGTTGGCGAATTCACCGATTATATTCACCCATGTCACAGCTTGCTGTAATTTCTGTTATTATTTTAAAAATAGCTGGAATGTCTTCTTTAGGTTAGTTGAACGCAATTCACGTAGCGCACTGACACACGTTTTAGGTTAAGTCTGAAAATAAATATAAAATATAAATCAATAAACTATCATACGAAAATAATATTTTAATGATCTACTCGTGATAAAATAAAAAGAATTTACATTTAAATATTGAAAAGAAAATTAGCTCTATTATCGTCATAGGCTGGGTCTAATATTACACAAACACACACACACACATACACACACACACTACATATATATATATATATATATATATATATATATATATATATATATATATATATATATATATATATATATATATATATATATATATATATACAAAGATATATATATATATATATATATATATATATATATATATATATATATATATATATAGATAAATATATATATATAATATATATATATATATATATATATATATATATATATATATATATATATATATATATATATATATATATATATATATATATGTTATATATATATATATATATATATATATATATATATATATATATATATATATATATATTATTAAAAGTATTGGCTAATCGCTAAATATTTAAAAATTTAACTCTTTATTCTAAATCAAATGCTAGTATGTAACTGTTTTTGTTACACCAAAAAGATTTTTTTATTATTTTGCATTTCTAGTATAATTTCTGTATTTAGCAACTTTGCTTTATTGGGCCAGCAAGTTAATTGAGACAGTTAATTATATTCCGGATATAGCCCGATTAACCATATATATATATATATATATATATATATATATATATATATATATATAGAGTAGATAGTGAAGATATATATACGTGCTATCTATATATGGGCATATATCTATATATATATATATATATATATATATATATATATATATATGAAAAAACATGCGAAGAAAACATAGATTCATTTCAGCAGACGATTCGTATTTAATGTTAATACATTTTCAATGCCAAAAATAGAATGGACAAATAAAGTTAATAATATAAATTTAACAAAACAAAAAGAAATTTCTTTAAAAAAATTAATACTATATGAATACAAAATAGTGTGGTGTAAAATAAAAGATTACTAACAAAAAACAGAAAAGTAAAATGAATGGGTAAAGGGATAGAAAAGACAATAAATAGAAAGAAAGAAGCAAATGGAGAGAGAAAAGAAAGAAAAGAAAAAGAAAACATATCAAGTAATTTGAAGTGCCAAAGAAGAATTATGGATATTTAGTGTTGGTTTAAGTCTTTTTATGTATAAGGACTAAAATTTGAAGTTCTTCGTCAGTAGAAGCATGTTGGAGGATATAAATTATTGATGGATATGGGATGTTTGGTAAGATCGGAATGATCTCTGTTAACTGAATATATATATATATATATATATATATATATATATATATATATAGGGTATATAATATATAATATATATATATATAAATATATATATATATATATATATATATATATATATATATATATATATATATATATATATATATATATATATATATATATATATATATATATATATATATATATATATATATATATCCTTATGAGTTTCATGGTGCAGATAAATATGTTTTTTTTTTATAGCTTTTTTTCATATTTTTTATTATTTTTTTTATTATTTTTATTATTATTATTATTTTATTATTTTTGGGGGGGTTATTTTTCATATATGAAAATAACAAGAAGTTTGAGTGCTGTTGAGCAGAATCAAAAAATTTTAAATACAAAAAAGAAGGAATTATTTAATAATATTGTACTTTTTTACGCATCGTACGTTTGGCAGCGCCAGGGACAGAGCGACGTCTCGGGATATTTTCTGTAGTGCAAAAATCTTACCCGAAAACAAGAGAAAATCTGTTACGGCAAAGTAGATCCATGTAGGTTAGGTCGAAATTTACTGCATCGTCGATCCATATAGGTTAGTCCAGGCCTACCGCACCGTCGACTATATTTCATGTTAATGTTGCTTGCATTGCTCTCTAGTTCAGTTAGTCATGATGTACTTTGTTATGTATAAACAAATCTATAAATAAAAAAAAAGAACGTATTTTACCAGAAACATTATTTTTTACCCTACCTTAAATTCTTTCACGTATTAGCACTAAAATGCGTTTTCTTTCTCATGCAAATGAACGTTTTGCTTACTTTATTATTAATTTTTTCAATATTTTCTGAATTCGTAACTTTCCTCATCAGAATCTAATTAATTGCTGGTAACATATTAGCGATATATAAAAACAAGCTGCTGATTTTTATCTGCGCCATGAAGCTCATATGTTTATATATATATATATATATATATATATATATATATATATATATATATATATATATATATATATATATATATATATATATATATATATATATATATATATATATATATATATATATATATATATATATATTTGCTTGAAGGAAAAAGATATTCTTATTTATTAATTTATAATATAGATTTATATATATATATATATATATATATATATATATATATATATATATAATATATATATATATATATATATATATATATATATATATATATATATATATATATATATATATATATATATGGCCAGCGTTTCCAGATTAGCCGTCATATGTATCTTAAAAAATATTAATGCTATTTTGGAATCAGCGTAAAATTTTAGTTATGAAAATTAATAAATAAGTATAATTAATGGAATAATAAATAACAATTAATATGTTTGTGTTAATTGAAAAATTCTATCAAACATCTGGCATCTCTAAAAACAGTTCATTGTAACGGGGTCTGAAATCGCTAAATCTCTCTCACGTGCACAAAATTAACGATTGAGATATATATATATATATAGTGATGGGTAAAATAT
>JABUQX010112322.1:37500-46757 GCA_015478945.1 Trachelipus rathkii
ATATATATATATATATATATATATATATATATATATATATATATATATATATATATATATATATATATATATATATATACATATAGATTGTTTTATATATATATGTATATATATATATATATATATATATATATATATATATATATATATATATATATATATATATATATATATATATATATATATTCCGGAACCCTCGCTCTTTGGTATTTGGGTGTCGCGGGGGTTCATGAGTTTTGGGTTTTGCATGAGGATATGTTGTTACCAGTGTTAATATATAGTAGTAAATCCATGATGTGGAATATGAGGTATGGATCTAAGGTGCATTCTGTTCAGATTTTAATCTTATAGTCATGTTAGGTGTGAGAAGAATTGATAAAGTGAGGTAAGAACGTATTAGGGAGTTGTGTGACAGGACGAAAGGAGTAAATGAGAGAATAAATTAGAGTGTACTAAGGTGGTTTGGTTATTAGGAAAGAATGGATGGTGGTAAATTTGTTAAGCGGAAGTTTATTGACAGGGGTGGTGGTGGGATTTATTCTTCGATTTAGGTCATGGTTTGTTCTTAACTAATGTGTTTCCGGTTCATGTTTGCACACCCTACCCCCAGTCTTGGAGAGCCGAGAGGCGGCTAATATATATATATATATATTATTATATTATAATATATATAGTATATATATATTATTATTATTGTTATTATATATATATATATATATATATATATTATATTATATATATATATATATATATATATATTATATTATATATATATATATATATATATATAAATATATATATATATATATATATATATATTATATATATATATATATATATATATATATATATATATATATATAAATATATTATATCTCTATATATATATATATATATACATATATATATATATATATATATATATATATATATATATATATATATATATATATATATATATATATATATATATATATATATATATATATATATATATATATATATTTATATATAGTAGAATAATCAAGATTGGAATGATAGTTATCTAACCACAAACCGCAAAGGTCATAAAAGTGGACCTTTTTATCTAACCGCAAACCGCAAAACTGATAAGAAGGCGAAGAACGGCGTCACTTCAAAGGGTGCCGCCGACCGAGAAAAGATCATATGGTTCTATATTCTATATTCTATATATTCTATATGGTATATTCTATATTCTATATATTCTATATTCTAGCTTCTAGCACGTGCCGACCTATATTCTAGAATACACCGGTCTTAGTGTCTACCCCTAGGTTATTGGGTACAAATCGATTGCGTATATTGAAGTTGTGCTAGGATGCTTCCTTCTATGAGTTATTACCCTACCCCCCTTTTCTAGCCTTTTCTAGCCTGACATATCCTACGTCATAGAACACATCCGATTTTGGTGTCTATACCTATGTTATAAGGTATGAGGAATCGATTGGTGTATATTAGAATGTGCTAGGTTGGTTCCTTCTACGAGTTAGTATCCCCCACCCCCCTTTCTAACCCTTCTAGTACGATATATCGTATGTGACAGAATACATCCGATATTTGTATCGATTAGTACATAATCGATACTGCTGAATCGATTCCTGTGGTTTACGACGGAATCGATTCATTCCTAACAAGAGTTAGTATTAGACATTACCCTACCCCCCTTTCCTAACATTTTTGTTTCTTGAGCTATGAAGCCGAGCTCGGTGTTGTCTAGTATGTTTTGAGGTATGCCGAGTCGATTGCCGCTATTGCCGAGCATGGCGTTTCAGCCGTTGCGTTTTTAGAACGCACCAACATGCGTTTTTCGTAGATGGCGTACCCTTCGTCAAAAACCTATCATGACGGGTGTCAAACAGGGGTAGAATGTCTCAAAAATAAGATTCCCGTAGTTACTTTCCCGAACGCCATAGTCCCCAGGGCAAGAAATGACACAAAATGACATATCTTAGCAAAAGAGGTGTTAGAGTCATCGTATCTTCTTCAAACTTGGCATGTCTTCCTTATATGTTGCAACATTGTTGCATCCAATGTTTCAAGCCGCTTCGACAAAAACGTAAAAATGGACTTAGAAAGCTGAAAATTGGTGAGTGTATAGAAGAGAATAAATGAAATAGAATGGCTATGTTAAACTAATTGGCGAACCATATGGAGCCGGAGCCGGAGCTGGTGGTTGCGGTGCCCGAATGGAATTCAGGCTCCTACCACATATTAGAACAAATGAGGTGTCTACATATATGTTTTCAATGGTGTAGAATTCATTTTTGAGGGTTTCAGTTGGCATAACTGATTCTTCTAGCTTCTAGCACGACATGTCCTACATCTTAGAACACACCCCATATTAATGCCTACCCTATGTTATAAGGTACGTAGAGTCGATTGGTGTATATTAGAAGGTGTTAGGATGCTTCCTTCTACCAGTTAGTACCCAACCCTTTTCTAGCACTTCTAGCAATGACATGTCCTACGTCATAGAATACACCTAATATTAGTGTCTACCCCTATGTTTTGAGGTATGAGGATTCGATTGGTGTGTATTAGAAGTTGTTAGGATGGTTCCTTCCTTCTACGATTGACCCCCCTTTAGGTCGCTTAGCCCCCTTTTTGATGTTTTGGCCTTGATATTTCGGTCTTGGCCTTGATACCGTATCAAGGCCTGAAATTGACCTTTCATAAAAGTTCGTGAGGGATTAAGTGAGATTAAGTCGAGCACATGTAGGTACCTGACGCAGTACCTGTTGTAGGGAACTGTCCTAACATGAGGTCATGTAGGTATCTGCCCCTAACTTAAGTCCCTGTATGTTACTGTCCTAACCTCACACCTACACCTACACCTACACACACACACACACACACACACACACACACACACACACACACACACACCCGCTAGGCTACTTATACACACACACACACACACACACACACACGCACACCCGCTAGGCTACTTATACACACACGCACACCCGCTAGGCTACTTATACACACATACACCCACCCATAGACACTTAAGCTCACACATATACCTACACCTACACTTACACACACACACACACTATGACACTTATACCCACATACACACACCCATAGACACTTACACCACCCATAGACACTTACACTCACCCATAGACACTTACACTCACCCATAGACACTTACACCTACACTCACCCATATACACCTACACTCACACACACACACACACACACACACACACACACACACACACACACACACACACACACACACACTCAATATTTTGATGCCTCAACTTTGATGCCTCAGCTTTGATGCCTCAACTTTGATGCCTCAGCTTTGATGCCTCAACTTTGATGCCTCAGCTTTGATGACTCATCTTTGATGCCTCAGCTTTGATGACTCATCTTTGTTACTGGAAAAAAGAAGGAGGAGGAGGAGTAAGAAGAAGAAGAAGAAGAAGAAGAAGAAGAAGAAGAAGAAGAAGAAGAAGAAGAAGAAGAAGAAGAAGAAGAAGAAGAAGAAGAAGAAGAAGAAGAAAGAAGAAGAAGAAGTCTCATATGACGGAGCATATGAGCCGGAGCCGGAGCCGGAGCCGGAGTTTGTGATGGCGGAGTCAGACTGGAATTCTGGCTCCAGTTGCATATTGAGTCAATTGAGATGTGTTTATATATATGTTTCAAAGAACATAGATTCCGAATTTTTGGGTTTCGTAACCCCAAAATGAGTTCGAGGACCCCCCTTTGAGTGGATCCTCAGCTGGAAAAAAAGAAAATTACAGAGTACAGGACAGAGAAAAGATGAAGGAAGGAAATAGAAGTTTCGTAAGATAGAACAAATGAGTCATTGGAGCTATCGGTATCGGCACCGGTGCAGGGCCGATGCGGTGCCGAGTTAGTAAATATGTGCTTATCACTATAATATTAGGGTGTTTATATATGTTTTCAGTGATGTAGAATATGAATAACATAGTTTCAATACACTCAAAGGTGTCTAGGGACACCAATTGAGATGAGGCCGAACCCCAAAATGTGGTTTTTACCCTTTTAAATGAAATTTTAAAAGGATATAAGTTAATAATACATAGACTTACGCTCTATCAACAGCCCTATGTTGCATAAATATATGTAACAACCGCCCTATGTTGCATAAATATATGTAGCAACATCCCTATGTTGTACAAATATATGAAACTTAATACAGAGAACTTAAGTGGTACTCTCTTAGTCATACACAATGGTATTCATATGTTGCACAACTGAGATATTCAAGTCAAAACTTGAACTCGACTTGTTTAATGTATGCTATATCAAATCCATATATAAAGATGTGTGTGTATGTGTGTATGTGTATGTTTAGTTAGAGATCGTATACACATAGTCTTACATTTTTATTTCAAACTGAGGCATTTTATTTATAGAAAAGCTGTTTCATTACCAAAGTTAGAGTTAAAGTTAAAGTTAAAGTTGGAGATAAAGTTAAAGTTAAAGTTAAATTTTCATGTCGAAGGATAAGATTTATATTTTTCATGTATTAAATACAAATGTTTTTTTGAAAAACATTGTCTTTTGATGAAAAACATTTTTGTTTTTTCGAAAAACATTTTCTTTTGATGAAAAACATTTTTATTTTTTGAAAAACATTTTTAAAAAACATTGTTTCTAGAAAAAAGTTGTTAAATTTTCCACGAAAAACATGATTTTAGGGACCATAAAGCAATAAAGCAGTAAAACACTACAGCAAACAGCCTCCAGGGGCCCCATCCCCCACCCCCACCCACCTCATGTTTTACTGCTTTACTGCTTTACCATACTTACTATTAATAAAAATATATGTCACTACCTATTTTTCTGTTCAATCATATACATTTGTATTTCACATTACCCTTTTTCTAAAACTTAAAAAAAAAAAAAAAAAAAACTTAAGACTTAAATAAATATATTTTAATTTGTAACACTTAAGAGACATGGCGGTAGACCTTTATATATATATATATATATATATATATATATATATATATATATATATATATATATATATATATATATATATAAACAGCTAACATTAACAAATTTCCATACTTAACAGCAGTAAAGTAACTAACATAGCATACAAAAACGTAACATATTCACATTTTTTTCATGAATGTCTTTAACATATCAATGTTAATTTTACATTAACATAGTAATATTTAACAAAGATTTATCGTATCCTAACCTAACGAATGTAATAAACTAAGAATAAATCGCACACGCACACACACACACACACACACACACACACACACACACACACACACACACACACACACACACACACACACACCCTATACACACACACACACACACACACACACACACACACACACACACACACACACACACACACACACACACAGGAATATTTGGCAACGTAACAAAGTTTTCACATTAATAAAGCTAACATAACATCACCTAAACTAAGAATATAATGTACAACGACAAACCTAACATACTTTAAGCACGAATAAACAGCTAACATTAACAAATTTCCATACTTAACAGCAGTAAAGTAACCAAAATAGCATACAAAAACGTAACCTATTCACACTTTTCATACATGTCTTTAACATATCAATGTTAATTTTACATTAACATAGTAATATTTAACAAAGATTTAACGTATCCTAACCTAACTATTGTAATAAACTAAGAATAAATGCCACAGACACACACACACACACACACACACACACACACACACACACACACACACACGAATATATGTTAACGTAACAATGTTTTTACATTAATAAAGCCAACATAGCAACACCTGAACTAAGAATATAATATACAACGACAAAATTAACATACCTTAAACACGAATAAACTGTTTACATTAGCAAAGTTCCATACTTAACAACAGTAAAGAGCTAACATTACATACAAAACGTAACCTATTCACACTTTTTCAAGCATATCTGTGACATATCAATGCTAATTTTACATTAACATGGTAATATTTAGCAAAAATTTATCATAACCCTGTCTAATTATCATACTGACTAACGAATAAATGCTCACTTACCAAAGTTTTTCGCATTAACATAGTAATATTTAACAAAAAAATCATTTTAAGACAGAGCACAACCTTCTACCACGTTCAAATCTAAAACGAATATGACGATAAAATAAGTCTCGAGAGAAAAGATAAGGCAATATTACTGGAACAAACACAAGTCTAAGAGATAAGGGATATTTCAACCAATCACGGAAAGGTATAGGATATTTCAGCCAATCACAGAGTAGGGCAAATATAGATAACGGATATGTCCAACATGGAAATAGCATCCAAAGTCTTACACTATATATATATATATATATTAAACATATATATATAAAACACAATATACAAATATATATATATATATATATATATATATATATATATATATATATATATATATATATATATATATATATATATATATATATATATATATATATATATATATATATATTGATTTTAAAATTTTTTACTATAAAAACTTTACAACTATTTATAGGGGTTTTATTTAATCATAAAAAAATATATAACTAAAAATATATGGGGAAAGAAGTCCTCTTTTGAGTAGCTGATGTTCTTTCCTCTTCTGTGAAACTATTACCAATTGTACTATCCAGTTTGGAACCAATGAACCATCTGAAATGATGGGACTTTTTTAGGCTCCTGTTTCTATTATTATTATTATTATTATTATTATTATTATTATTATTATTATTATTATTATTATTATTATTATTATTATTATTATTATTATTATTATTATTATTATTATTATTATTATTATTATTATTATTATTATTATTATTATTATTATTATTATTATTATTAAAATCTAAAACTTGACTCTTAAATCCTTTTTTGAACTTAGATAGTAAACTTTTAGGCAATTAGTTATTAATAATAATTTAGGTAAGATTCTCTATTCTTTCATGCCATAATAAATATGGAGGGCAATAAAACTAAATTACACCAACAGCTAAAATGAATTCAGTTTGAAATGCTTACCCTTTTTTAGAAATGGAATTTCCTCTTTATAGTGAAATAACTTTCATCCAGGAGTGCAGGCCTTTGTTGTTAGTTAAGGCTCTCTTATTGTTTCTTCAGGCCTAAGTATGGTTGCCTAGGCCACTTACTTCATCAGTATTGAAAAATATATAAAAAGAAATATATACATTGTATTAGTTAACTTATCAATATTTTTCTTTTTATCCAGTGGCCACTTTAAAGTATTAAGTTTGATTTTTTAAATCTTTTATAATTATTATAGTATTTGTTATTATGCCAGTTGTGGCAGAACCAGAAACATAGTTCTGGCTCCAAAATATGTATATTTAGGTCTGCACCTTTTTTCCCATTGCTCAAATGTTGCAAGAAATTAGGGTTGGGGCTTTTGCCGTTCGTCAAAAATCCAAAGTCATAACAAAAGATCTCTGACGTCATGGCACATTTTAGGGTGCATTCAAAACCAAGCTAATGGTGTATTTTAGTTAATTATTTTTTTTTTTATTATTATTTATTTTTTTATTTTTATTTTTTTTATTTTTTATTCACACTTCAATATGGCCACTTGAATAAAAAAGAAAAAAAATAATAGTTTCTCCTAAACTATTATTTTCAATATCTTGTACTGTCCCCATACTGTAAAAGTATGGTTTACAAAAATTTTCTTTAATGGCTACAACATCTCCAACTCCCAGTGAAGTGTGTTTTTTATTTTTATATTTGTCTTGCTGATTAGTGGCAAGATATTGTAAGTTTGCTAAGAATTCATCATAGTACAAATCATTCAAATTAGATTTAACTTTTCTGTATTTTTGAAAAGTCAAATATAACTGATCCTGATCAGGTTCACAAGGAGACCAATCAGGATCATCTGAATGATCTATATCATCATGAAATAAATGAGAAGAAACAACCAGAGCTGGAACCTCATATCCCTTCAGCAATATCTCCGGTGTTATTGCAAATGGGATATTTGGATCCACCTCAGGGTTTCTTAATATTGGCTTAAATGCTACCGGCCTTTTATTTATAAGCATGTTTGCTTCCCTAACTAATAAAGAAAACTCATCCTGCTCTAATATGTTTTTTCCTATAGCACTGTATATTATATTTTTCACCTGTTTGACTAAAGATTCAACTAAACCTCCCAGAAAACTAGCTTTACCAGGGTATGGTGAAAACTCTAAAATCTTTATATTATGGAGAGTTAAATAATTTTTTACATCTACATCATCAAGAAAGTATAATTTGCACTGAGCTTACTATACTACTTCCCTGGTCACTAACTATAAGTTGTGGGAATCCAAAGTCAAACACATGAAATTGAAAAGCAGAAATAAAACATTTATTATCTACATTTTTACATAGAACAAGGTTTACAGCTCTAGTGTATGTGCAAGTTATAATTAATATGTAAATCTTCTCTACTACATTATTTATTTTTATATTAAAAGGTCCTATGTGGTCAAGAAATATTTCTCTAAATGGAATTTGAGATGGATTTATTCTATAATCTTTGTAATGGTTCTGATTAATTTTTATGGTTCTGCCATACATTAATTTACATTTGATGCAGTCTTTAATGTTTTTCTTAACTACTGAATATGCTGTTGGAATATAAAACTCCTTTCTTATTATAGCTAGAAGTTTATATACACCTGCATGTTTCATTTTTACATGTAATTCTTTAATTATTATGTCTGTTAAAGAGTGATTTTTATGCAGCAAAATTGGATTTTTTTGATTAAAATCAGCATCTAAGTTTGCAAATTTACTTTTTACTCTAATTATATTGTTTTTATCAAGAAAAAGATTGAGTTGTGTGACCAAATTTGTTTCTTTATTATTTTGGGGGTTTATTAAATATTGATATGTTTCTGAAAAATTTTCTAGCTGATATTGCCTAAAAATGACATTACAACTTTCTTCATATGAGCATATGGCATTTGGGTCACAATTGGAAAACAAAGTGGGGTTTTTCTCATGTACTTTAAGCTTTAAATTATGAATAAATTTTCTTACAAAATGTGAAACTTTAAATAGTTTATTCAATGAAGAAAACCTATCTAATTTAAATAAGGGTACATATGAAAAAGTTTGAATATTATAAATATTAAAATCTGTATTATTATTATTATATAAGGGATTTGGAACAGTGACCTTTAACCTTTCATTATTGTTATTTAATACAGGTCCATTTAAATAAAGTGAATTT
>JABUQX010112323.1:0-32500 GCA_015478945.1 Trachelipus rathkii
TTTTACCTCTGTTCTTTAGGTATTATTATTATTATTATTATTATATTTATTATTATTTATTATTATTTATTATTAATCTGTTATTGATTATAATAGCAATTATTATGTATTATTATCATTTTTAGAGATTAATTAGTTAAGACTGATTATAATATTATTATTATTTTGTATTATTTAATATTGGAATTGTTAGCTATGGAATTATTCATTATTACTTATATTATATCTATTGAATTTTTTTGTTCTTCATTATAGTAATTGATTAAAAAAGAAATAAAAAAAGAAAAATCAAGAATTGTAAGGAAAGTAAGAGTTATAGTTTCCATCATATTTTTAGTTCGATATATCAGAAGGATCTACGATGTTTAAATAAATGCATATCAGAATCAAATGAGTCAAGTTTGCAGTCAGCAGTTAGAAATCAGACGTTAAGGAGGGTCGACTGTCTGGAGTCAAGGATTCAGTTTGAGTCGTCTTCAATAGCCTGGGTAATGTTTTAGGAAAGTTGAGTTAAATGTTCACACAATTACGGGCAAATAAAAAGTTCTCATTTTTACTAAAAAAAAAACAAAAACTAAGTGACAGTTTAGCTTTCAAACCTCCTATTAATAGCACGGTCATTCCGAAAGAAGCTTCCTAAGGGAGTTCCCTCTTCAAATAGGGCAATGCCCTTGTGCTGCGAACTTTAATAATAAAAATAATAGTACGTCGGGAGTAGGATAGAAAGTTTTATTTTTGTTTTTTTTTAGTGAGTCTGAGCCATGTTTGTAACTCAACACAAACAAACTCTGAGTATATTAAAAGACGAACAGAAATGCCCCGAGTCCAATTCAGTTTATGAAGAAAGGTTATCCGTGTGAGAATGCTCATTTCCTTATCATAAAGTAGTTGTACGTGTCTTCGCAAAAAGAAAAATCAAAAATATTAAGGGTGTAAATATTGACATAGTTTGGAACTGGCACTGAAGACGTAAGAATAACCTTCAAGTTTTCTTTCTCTTTGATGAATTTTCATTCAATAATCGTCAGGCGTTTATTTGATAGTTAAATACGTCTTATAGAATTGGATATCAGTATACGGTATATAAGATGCTATATATATATATGTGGTATATATTTATAATAGGGATAGGGTATAGATAAGTTAGTAGTTAGTATATGTCAGATATTTATAGTGATGCACGTATACGTATATATATTATATATATATATATATAGTTTTAGTAATATATGTTAGTATATTCGTATATAATATAATTTATATAATTCTACTCTATCTACTCTATCTATCTATGCTGATGCTATCTATCGTATTAATTCTATCTGATCTATCGTATCCTCATCTATATACTATATTACTATATAGATATATATATACTATGTATATTCATATGATAAGGTACTATATAGCTTATATGACACAAACACACCCTGCCACACCTTCATGAGTATGAATATGACTATATATATAGACGTGGAGGGGGTGATGGTGAGGTAGGTAGAGATGATAGATAATCAGGAATTTAGATAGATAGATAGATAGAGTAGATAGATAGATAGATAGATAGGATAGATAGATAGATAGACTGGAGAGAGATAGTGTTTATTATTATTAAAATAGGTTATGATAGAGCGAAAGAACAAAACAGACAAACACACAGACACAAACACAGCAGGACAACACACATGATACAGGCAAAAAGAACACCAGAAACGACACCATACAGTACATAGACAGCAGATATGCAGGCAGGCAAAAGCCAAAAAAGAAAAAAGAAAAGTTGAGAGAGAGAGAGAATGAGAGGAGAAGAGAGGAGAAGAGAGGAGAGAGAGAGAGATGAGAGAGAGAGAGAGAGAGAGAGAGAGAGAAGAGAGAGAGAGAGAGAGGAGAGAGAGAGAGAGAGAGAGAGAATGATAATTGAGGAGGAGAGCGAAGATGAAAGAGGAGAGTTTAGTCCCTCGTATTCTCGTGTTAAAATTGTGGGAGAATTGAATTGAGTCCCGCACCACCACCGGAAAGAGAGTTTGGGCCTACGCGAGAGGCGTTGTTATTGGCGAGTTCGTTTGGTTCCGAATGTAGCAGAATGAGGCAATGGCGTTCCCTCTTCCTACTTCGCTTTTCAAAGAGTAATAACAGTTCCAAACTTGGTGCAAACTTGTCCACACTTAACTGGATTACGGGCTATAGGATTTAGAGAAAAGGGAGCAGAGGGTCTGGAGAGTCGTAAATTAAAGATCGTTTACAAATTTTGAAGAGTGGTGATAGAGGAAGTGCGGGGAATCGCTGCGTGGAGAGGATGTTGTTATTGTTGTGGGGTCTCATTGGTTGTATAGTTGTATTATTTGCTAATGGTTTGCTGCCGGCACTTTTCGAGTTTTGAAGAGGTGAAAGAAGTAGAAGAAGTTCATCGTTTTAACTTAGTCTAAGACTGTGTGATAGGTATGTTTGTTTTCGCGATTTCTGTGATTAAGTTTGTGGGCGTCGGGGGTAGGTTGATTGGAGGCACACAACGGCACAGGCGCGTTTGGCGCCGCGCAGCACGAACGCGACAGGGTCACATCGGGTCCGGTTCACACAGAGTGAGGTTGGGTGTGGGCGGACACGGCACACAAGCAGCGACAGGGGGCCGGCGACCACACCGTTGGTAATTGTATGATCTAATACACGAGCACGTACACACTCATGAGACGTATAGTAGGGTATACGAACATAAGATCCGATACTATATTAATCAAACCTATAGTTGCCGATAAGAGGGAACACTAAAGCGACTTCGGTTTTCTCTTGATTTTTTCACCATATAGATTTGTTGGAACACTCAAATACATTTCACGGTAACGTATATGGCTATCTAGATACCTCTGGTAGTCGGGTGTGATGAGTAATATTCCGGTGATGCGTATGTCTTAAGGGTGGTAGTTTATGGTGATATACGTATTATATAGTGCTCAAATATTTGTAAACTAATAACAAAGTTTTCTGAATTAATTAAATAAACAATAATTTAAGTAAATCTAATTTAAAGTTATAGTGATATTTATAAGTAAGAAGTCAAGATTTATTAAATACGGTTGAGGTTGTGACGTGGTGTGTACTTTTTAGGTGCAGTTCATGTTTTGAATGCTCACGGTGTTGTGCGTTGGCTCTACGATATATTGTGACGGGAGTATATGAGGTGCGACATATATATGATGACTGAGGACAGCTCATGTAGATATGAGGTATTACTATATAGCGTATGGTATATTTATATAACATATATAGATTTGCAGTATTTAGTATGCGTCGCGTAGACTGAATTCAGGTGAGCTTTAGTTCGGTGCAATATTGAGTTATGTCAGAGAGGGTAGCGCGTATCTGATGTATTGATGGCGCATCCGATGAGTTATGATATGGGGGAGGTAGGGTGAGTGGGTTACGACAGGTGTCAGTGCGCGATAGCTATAGGGGCTGGTCAGGCGCAGAAACATAGGGAGTCTTTGGTGATTAAGTAGGTTTGCCTGTGTGCGGATGCTGCTATGTGGTAGGTTCTTTGGGTAACTTATTAGTGATATATAGTTCGTATCAGTCATGTGTTCGAATCTTTTCATGGCGGTGCGGCTTGCGGGTCTAGGGCGGTCTGCGTAGTGTTGGCGGTAGGTTGTGGTTTAATGTTAAGTACAAGCCCATCCGGTGGTTCCCGGTAATAAAATCTGGTTCTGAAAGAATAAAACAGTTATGTACGGGAAATTGGAGTACTACGTGGTGGGGTTGCTAGAGTTAGCGTGGTTCTTTGATGTGCATCAAGCGTTTTGAGATATACGATCTAGTGATTTTATTCACGTGTTCGATTACTTCGTCTCATCCATATACCATTTTACTTTACTCGTTATATCGTGAATTTTTTAGGATGCGTCGTGATAACGCGTTACTGCTCATGTGAGATAGTGGATTACATGCTGGCTTGGATTGCGATTCGATCTAGTTTGTCGGGAATAACCTTTAAAACGTTGTAAGGTAAAGAAAAATTCACAGAAGGAAACTTATTATCTATATAGGTGATTTGATTTATGAGTTAATGTATTAGTACAAATTTTATTATTACTATAATTTATAGATTTTATTATAATTATATTATTTCTTTTTAGTTATTATGTTATTTTTCTTCTTATTTATAATAAATTATAGCATTATGTTAAAATTATTATTGATATATTTTATATTGAATTTATGTGTATATTATTATTATATATTTATATTTTATTATTAGATTATATATTTATTGAAGTAACTATATTATTTAATGTTTATTTACTTGAGGTTAATTATTTCATATCTGTAGTGTATATTTTATTATTTTGTTATCATTTAGTTAAATACAAGATTAAATCCCCGGTGATGGTTTTAATATATTTTATATTATTTTTTTTCGTTGCTGAGTAAGAGATTTATCAAATACTTTTTATTGTAGTTTCTTATATATTACTCAATTCTACCTACCTAATGCCTGATTCGAGATAATTTGGCAGATGCAGCTAAAATGATGTTCTCTCATGATCACTTGATGTAACTTGATTCCATAGTGCTAATATTATTTATTCATTTCTAAAATGGCGCTAAAAAAAATGTTGCTAGTTATTATTTATTATCATTTTCCCTTATTAAGATCTCTAAATTTATTCCGAAAGTTTGGTGTTGTCTAGTTCATCAGAATATCTACTATTTGTATAAGATATATAGTCTGCAATCACTTCCAGTTTCAGTTTACTCTCAAGTCAGAATTATTACTAAATGTCAGAATAAACTTTGGTATAAGTCGCACCGCAGCAATACCATCTACATTTCTGTTGAAGAAGTATTTTTCTTCATCCCGAATAGAGCAATAAATCTTTCACACTTCTCACTCTCACTTCCTGAACCATCTTTGTTTCTGGCTTCTCTGAGAGCTTTCTGAACTACTTAAACTATGGCACTATAATCTGTTTGAGAAACTATTCGACTTAACACTCAGAATTTGCTCAACAAATAACCTAATGACCGCATCATCTTAAATAAGTCCAGCACTATATTTTTTTGTAAAAAGAATTCATGTTGTCTTCTAAATCAGCGTTATTATAATATTTAATCCTAAGTGTAAAAATTATCGTAAATTGTTTTAGCACATAAAGGCTAGTTTTCTATTCGAATCAAATCTGGAGTTGTGGTTATGCCCATAGGGCTTGGATAGTAGTATAAGCAGTTTTTCTCTGTCCAGACCAAGAGCTCGTGTTTAAGCTTGCTTGTTATTGTCTTATCAAACATTATAATACTACTCCTTCCACACTATGAGTACGGGTTTGAGTTTTGAAGGGTTTGTGGCTTATTTATAATGAACAGTTTACTATGAGGCAATATTAGGAAAAAGATATCTAAATTAATTTTCTTTTGAGTTGTGATGCTCTTCATGGTTATGATAAACATTTGTTAAACATATATAAAGGAGGAGAAGTGACTCCGTTAGACATTAATTGGTGATTATTTATTTGCTGCAGCAAAGTCAAGAAAACCATGTATGTGTTACGAATTTTGTAACGTGTTGTAGCTTTTTTGTCCATAGTTGGTTGATACGGTTTTGATAGATTTATGATATTTCCGTGATGTATTAATAAACAAACCGTCCCCCCCACTAATATATAATGTATACTTTTGATAATTATATTTAGTAATGTGATATCACTATATATATATATATATAGGTATATTGATATATATATAAGAACATGATATATATAGAATTATTGCTTCACCCCTATTTTAAACTATCCAACCCAATTAAACAACAGGCGAAGTATTTAATTTAAAGTTAATATTTTAAATGGTGAACAAAAAAATTATTTTAGCCAATTTTTGGTTGTCTTCTAAACGTATTGCTAATCCATTCCTTAATTGATCTTCTTTACATGAGATAGAATGGTTCGCTCAAACATACAGCATGAGGCAACACTTCTGTAGTATCTCATTGTTTTTATCACTTCATATTTATGATGGAGCAGTAATTAACACTGGATGTAAAAGATAAACTACTTTCTATGTTAAATGCTAAATGCTAAATGTTAACAATTCCTATTGATAGATATGAAAGTGATATTAAATTAGAAAAAAGTGTGTGTCAGGTTGGATAGGGCCAAGCACCTTTCATTGAATCTTATATGATAATAATGCATGATTATAATAGTATTATTCTGAATGACTTATAGTCTAGTTATGCTTTAGCTCAGTATATTATTGTTATGTTTATAACCTTGTATTTGTTATTTATCTGAAATATTATTGGCTATACTTTCCTAAAGGGTAAGTCCCGTGTATTACAAATATAACAATAAAAAATTTGCAATATATACTTAATTTTTGAATGTATCTTTTATATAATCTTTTACTTATAATTGATTTGAGTTAGTTGTTCAATTCTACTTTCTGATACCTAGAAGAAATGGGGTTAGCCGGTTCTCTAGTCATCTGTACCATATAATTATCTTTGAACCTCTATTTCCTGTTATATCCATCTGGAATTTCTTCATTTTCCCTCACCTATTCATTATATCAATACTCTCATGTATGGTTCGAACAGTATCGAGCTGCGTTTACTCATGGTCTCAATAATCCTTTTTACTCTTTGTCTCGCCGATGTTCTTAAACTCTTCTCCTCTCTTCCATGTATTAGGATTTTGAGCACCTAATATTAAAATATATTATGTCATGTTGTGTGCTATGTCTTCTCTATTAGTGCTTGTGCATGTTTTAATTATATTTTCATATAAACATTTTTTGTGCCCGTAACATAGTATCATATAAAGTTCAGAAGCGCTGTTATATTGTTATTATTGATACTTTTAGATTATTGTTGGATCATAGTCTTTAGACATTTTAACAATGAATAGTCAAATATTTTGTTCGTTCCTAGATTTTCTATTTTCTTCTTATATTTTTATTTTCTAATTTCGATATCCTTATATTTTTGTTTAACATCTGTATATTTGTAGTTTTAGATTTGTAATCCGTCAAGAATGAAATCAAGATACGAGCTCAAAGCCACTATTTTTAAAATAATATATAATAATAATATATTTATTTACTTATCGATTTCTTAATACTGTCATATTATTAACCTATTTGGTTTCATATATGCAAATACTTTAACTAATATAATATATAATAATTTATTAGTAGTTATTATGCTTTTTTTCACATATTATTATATGTATATTATATATATATCAGGGCGGGATAACTTACGTACACTTAACGTTATATAGTTGTGTAGACGATGATTACAGCAATCAATATATTACTTGAGCATTTTCAAATTATATTCCTCCTTAACAAACAAATAAAATATTTAAATGCGGAAAAAAGTTTCTAAACTGAGTTTATCTTTCATGTTTACATATTACTATTTTCAAAGTTTTATTTTTTATATTCAATCCGTAAAAATTCATTTTTATTATTTTATCTATGATTTATTTTCTTTATTTATTTATCTCTTTATTTTATTATCTATCTTCTTCTTTAGTGATTAAGGTCTTCAGTTATGCGCTCACATTTATTATAATTAAGTTGGTGTATTTAGGTAAAATATATTGAGATATATATATCGGGTTCTATAATATTTTAATAGGTAGTATTTATAATACGTATATTCTATACTAGTTATTTCATTAGTATTAATATTGTTATTCTTTTTAATTTACAATATTATATAACGTGAACTGCGCCTCTTTATATCTGTAAAACATGATCTGGAACTTACTTTGCTATGTAAGGCTTTGTTTGGACTAATTATGATATTAATAGTCTTTCCTTTCATATTTTATAGGAAGACAATTTGGAGTTAGACGAAACTATAATATACATGTTTACTTTAGTTGATCTGGAACAGTATTGATCAGATAAGTGCGTATTTAATTTTTGCGGTAAATTGATTAGTACTCACGATTTTGTTCTTTTGCTTGCCGAAGTATTAAGTCTGTTCGTATTTGCTTAGAATATTAACTCTTATTTTATTTAAATATATACTATTACTATAGTATCTACTATAGAGAGGTTGAGTAATAGTGCTCTTTTCAGGGCTTTTTGACGAATCTGTTTTTGTTATACGCCTATTGGGGTAGTTTTTCTTCATTTTATTTTTCCGCATTAAAGCTTGTTCAGATACTATTCCAATCCATTTAGCCCGCGCGAGAGATGTTGAAATACTTTTCCGTTAGGCCTTATATATATTTAGGCTACGTGCTTTTCCTTCTCTCGGCCACTCAGCTCAGATTCTCCATTCATGCAAGTTTGTTTCTCTTCGTGCTGGTAAATTCGTTTAACACTCTGACGTCACGCACTTCCTTTGCATTTATTTCTTCAATAACATTATTAGTGTTTAGTGATAGTGACCCTCGTTATAAGCATAGTGGGTAGGTTTTATAGTGTTCTTATTTTATGTATTTTCATTATTTAATCTCCTTATTGACAACTCTGACTACATTCTTATGGATCTTAATTATAGTGCTTTCTTTCCTGTAGCTCCACCCAACTCCAGGTGTTTAGTCTTGGTATTTAACTGTAGTGGTTACTGTGGTTTGCATATCTTCTGCATTAACTATCATCGGAATAACTCTTGCATTTACACTGAAGAAGCTACTTTGTCTGTCAAAATTATGTGAACGTGGCTTACAGGAGTGGAAGAGCTCTAATTCTCTTCTTCTGACTTGCTCTCTTCATAAGGTATTCCACACAAATTTTTATTACTTTTTTGCATATCTGCTTTGCTGTGATGGTTGGGGGAGTGCCAAACAGCTTTGGACATTAGCAGATGGAATGTGCAGGTGTTTTGGGACCACCAACCAGCGGAGGTTTTATGATGTTCTAGGACTGCTTTATCAACAACACATTTTCTATGCGCGGTTCTTTAAAGCTACCACTTGTTAAAGAATATTTAGCTCTATTTCCCCTGGTACATAAAGGCGCTGGTGGCGTGATGTCTCTTCCCAGTCTCTCGATTCTTTATACGTTTCCAAATCCACTGTGTAAGTTCTTGGTGTCTGATAATTCTACTCTCTGCTCTTGCTACTATTCTGTCTAAATGTCCCTCCCTCATGCGGGCTGTAATCCCTACGATAGTTTGGTCATTTACATTCTGTGGATAGCGGGGTTCTTCATTCATAATTTATATTTATCTTACTAATGAGGAAGATAAGAATTGTTTATATTTACAGTTAGATAAATATTAGTCTCAATATGCTAGTTTGATAACCTTCCTTTACCTACCCTACACCAATGTAAACACTTAGGAACAAAGTTATTGTACTTGTGTTCTCCTGTACTTTTCCTATTTATCTTCAATTTATTTATATCACCTTTTTATTTATAGGTAGTCAGTGGCTAAGGGACTATTTTGGATTATTCAATTTTTTCTTTGTAACAAAAATCTACTTAGATTATAAATATTTTAAGGCTAGGAGGTTTGTTAAGCGCCGGATAACCGCATCCTCCATCAAATTTTCACTCATGCCGAGCTATGCATGAAATAATTCCGCAAGCGCGTACGCACTGACCCGAATGTATATTTTTTTGGCAGGATATAGGGAAGGTTATTGCCATCCTAGAAATGATCTCGGCTGTATGAGAATCTGTGTTTGTTCATCTCTACCATATATTTATATTGCTATAATTAATATTGTTAATATAGAGTTATCCATAACTTACTCTATATTATTTAATTACAGTATTGAATTATATATTTATTATATATGTCTTGCTATTTTCTTTACTTTTAATCTTGTTTAATAGTATTATTTAAGTCTTTTATATATATCTATTAGCTTTATTTTACTGTATTTTTAAATAAAATTACGTATACACTTAACATTTCCGACTTTATTCCTTATACTTTCAATTTTATAGTATTGGGTTATTTGTTTATAATGACTCTTTATCATTGTTGAAGGTTTATTTTTTAATTAAATACATTTATATACAATTTATACAACTATCTATTGAGTTTATTTCACACTGGGGTAACTTTAATGTTCATATTATCTTATTTTGATTATATTTTTATATTATTTACTTTAAATTGTTATTTATTTTTAGCTATTTTGCTACCCACCTTAATTTTTATTATTATTTATCTGTATTATTATATAACTAATAGCAAAACACATTTTTTTATTTTAATTTTAGTATATCGATTAATTAGCCAACCCTAAGTAGAATTATTACAGTTAAATTATATATACTAATATTATATATTAGTATTTGAATTAATTGATATATAGTCAATATATCATCACTCTAACGGTGTTTCCGTATGGTATATATTTTAATCTATACAATAATATGAACCGTATAGTTCTATAATAAGATAGCTGAATATATCATAAGCCGGGCTTGTGCATTTTCTTCTCCGTTGTTCCTGACTTTTCCTGTTAATGGATTCCTCCAGTGTGTAATTGCTTTTTGATTCCTTTCGCTTGTACAACCGTCGTACAACCGTCCTTTTTCTTGTTTTCCCAGCTAACTAGTTCATCATGTTTTTGCGTCTAATGTTATCTCCTTCATTTCGTAGAATCTCCCAACCATTTAAATTTATTACAAATTTATCTAACTAGTTCTTATTATGTATCTTTTAATTTTATTTTCTTAGGTTAATTTCTTACCTCAATATGATCTAAAGGGCAATTGGGGACTTTTAAGGGGATTCCACTAACGATAGTCACTTCAATGGCTTTTGTAGCATAGATAAATGATCATAAATTCCAACTTCTGCTAATAGTTGTAGTATCTGACGCATAACGTATGTACGTCATTTGACGACTAGCAGCAACTTTTTTCTACCAGGTCGCCTCTAGCATATCAAAACACTGATTGTTATTTATTCTTATATTTCTTTTCTTTTGAACCGATATTTGGTGTTCTTTACCTCAGGAGGTTTTAATATTTTAATTGTTGGGGAATGCTCTATTGTTTTCGATGAAGTGTCTCCACGCTAATAAATCCTGCAGAAGACTTATCACCAGTCAAATCAAACGCAAGCCACAAAAAGTCACACAAACAGACACGCATTTTTACCCAGCTCTATACTGTTCTTGCTCGTGTCATATTTTGCGATTTATACTTGATACGTTTTTCTGTTGCCTGCTCTCAGCCATAAAATGGCGAGTCCTCTCGTTCTTCAGCTTCTAAGTCGTCTCAATATAGATCACTTCTGAGATTCATTTCGATCGAAGAATATCAAAAAGAGAAAAAGCTTGGAATCAGATCCACTGACTCACTGGTTGTGGTATGAAATTAATTTTTGTTGAATTCGTGTATCTTCACACTCGTTTGTAGTACGTTCCTCTAAGGTCATATAATTCTGTGGTTCTTTAGCTGTTATAGTGAGCCCCTTTACAACCAACAGAGCTTGTATGCAAGTGACGTCGTCTCTCCAATGTGGCCAGATTCATTTTTACCCGTCCACGAAAAGTAATAAGCTTATCCCTCTCCCTGAAAGGGATCAGGAATATTCTTTTGTAATTTGCATAACCATGTTATACTATTATTTGACGCAATAGTAATCTCTCTCAACTTAATATTGATGTAATTACATCTTGGACTTTCTTCTCTTTCCTGATTTTTCTTTTTATATTCGTGTGATTGTCCAGACTTTGGACTATAAGAGGTGCTGAGAGATTGTCTCTATACTAGTTTGTGGGTCGTTTCACTCATCTCAAGCATCCTTGCAGCTCCTGGTTTTACAGTTGGAGTTAATGATTTTACTAATATATATATTATATATTAATTGTTGTGAATAATATTATATATATATATATACTAGCTACTATTATCGCGTAGTTAAATAGTAGTGCCTACCCAATCGTTAATATTTCTATGTTAATCATTAGTATCTTATTATCCTATATTACTGTATAAACCTATATGAGATCTAGTAGTGAACTGTATCGCTAAGCGTAAATCACTCTTACCAACATTATTATTGCCTACTACTATATGTATTCTTTTATAATATCATACAAGTATCTATGCTACTATTTTTGCTTTTTCCAAAATGATATAGTTCTCATCTATATTATTAATTTATTTTGGGTCTTTGAACCTATGCAATTGACTTTATGATTTTAATATCTATATACCTTAATCAGACCTCCCTGGTTTGTATACGATTAGGATTATTCTATTTTATTATTTAATATTATTAGATATTTTTCCTTTTGCTTGTAGAAATATTTCATGCTTGGATAGATTAGTTTTGATTGATTAATTTTAATATTAACTTATTATGCATTTTTCAAATATATTCAATTACGTTAATTTAATATTTATATATTATATATTATATTATTATATTTATATTACCATCCTTTACGCTTGTTTATATGAAAAAAAAGTAAGAGATAGTATAGTTATATTATTATCACAGAAAAAAAAGAAAAAAACATACTTTGCACTGTTGCTAAGCATTCACACAAGTTCTGGCTACAACTTCTTTTTAAAAAACTTTAAACTTATTTCCGTACCGGCTATCCGTATCAATTAAATAAACTCTTCTAGCTGCTACGCATATTGCGGGACTTAGTGATTTTTAGAACTATTCCCACCGGCATATGCCCGACAGTGCTGACACTAGGCATTTTCCTGCTTGTATGCTAGATTTACACTATTCTCGCTTACATCCCTTCTAATTTTCAAGGAGTCTCTCCATTTAAAATTTTTTTGGTTTGGATTTTAGATTAAGAGGTTTTTGTGTTAACTGAAGCTACTTTAAACTACATACAAACTTACAGAGAATAAACATATACAATTTTCTAAAGAAATCACAGACTAAAATAAAAATAATTAAAAAAAACAACTTTGAAGTAGATTAAACAGTGATAAAACTGGTGAATCATAACAAGTTTTTGGTTGTTTGTGGAATAATTTTGAAAGAGACCGGATACTTCATCATTTATTACTCATTAACACCTCATTACTTTTTCACCATGTCTCACATCGAGATGTAATTCTCTCTTATTGTAATGGATTTCCGTGGTAGTCCTGCCATACTGCCCGTCGAAGTGGTCCTCGATTCTAAATTTTCTTCCAGGTATATACACTTAATGGATGTTAATTTTAATCATTTGTATAAAGTAAATTATTGTAAATTTCACATTAATCATGTTAATTAAAATTATATTTTTCCTTAAACTAAGTGTTCCGAGTACAGACAGCCACTTTTAATTTCCAATATAAAAAATATAATATTTTTTTACACTATACTCATAACTTTGTATAGGTATTTATTTATCTTTATTTACATGATTTGTCCTATTTTTATATATATATGAACAATCTAGTTTTATCATTGTTTGACTTATCATATAATGCACTCACCACCTTCTTTTATTAATCCTTTATTATTAAAAATTTTCTTTAATATCCTCTATGGGCCACTTTTGTGTATATGACTGTTACTCTAGAGGTGGCGCTAAAACTCCAAGGACACCTTTCGGCCGTTTCATTAAAATGCTGGGTTTGCTCCACAAACACTACGGCCAGGGGCCGGCCTGGCCCATGCAGACCTACTGTGCCGCGTTCTTTCCACTAGATTAAGACTTTTAAGCGGCTGCTGGTGGTAGATTCTTTTTTTCCCTTTCACTATCTTTCTTTGAAATTATTCTTCTTGGGCACTTGCTCCGGTTTTTATGACTATTAAAAGTCTAACAGTTTTCTCTATAATTTAATCGACAATGTGTATGACACGATTTGTCGTCTTTTCTGTGAGACATTCTGTTTGCATCTTGTCGATAATAGTAACTCACTTCACTTTTTTGGTCTTTTACGCTTTGAACCTATTGATACTCATTCTATACTATTTCAATTATATTTGCCCACTACTAGAGTATGTCGGGATGTCCTGGTGTGTAACATGCAGGGTGGTGGAGATCTTTTAGGTTTTTTGGGCCTAGAATTGTTACTTCGTTATTATGCGTTTTTACTGATAGTGAATTTTCCTTGATAGTTTTGGTATATTCTTTGGTGCTTATTTTTTGCGTGGAGGCCACAGAGGGTATGATTTCTCCGCTGGTCTTAAGATACTCAAACTGCGCTCTTCATTGCGTGTGTGCGTGTGTTTCCGGCAGTTCTTATTATATAATATTTCTGGTTAGGTAATCTCAATATGTGCTGTTGGTATTCAATTTTCAGTGTTATGTTTAGTTTCATTGTATGCTTGTTCTTTTGTAGGCCACGGTTGTGTTACTATGGTATTCTGTTATTCAGATAAGTTTTGTTTAGTACTTAATGCTCTGACGCTTCACAATCTGCATACTGATTCCTTTCTCGGGGAGGATCGACCGGTAGGATTTTTTGTTTTAACACTGTGATTTGACTTCGCTATGGTGTTGGTCTATAAGATCAAGGTGTTGTGCTTTAGCATTAGTTGTGTGTGGGTGCCTTATATATCGGAGTTTGTCCTTTGGATAGTTTCTTCATCATGATGTGAGTATAGCTTCTTATACTGAGGATTGCCATTTTATTTTTTCTAAGTTTTGTTTGGTTAAAACCCATACTATTTTTGCACTTTGGTTTCCTCAGTGATTTATCGTACGTTCTCAGCGCACTTTTTTTTAATCCTTTTACATAATGTTTCTCCGAAATGAAAGTCAGTGCTTTTTTTTTATCACTTTAATTGTTAAAGTTCTTCACTTTGTTCTATGGTTTAATGGACTCAAATTCTTTCGCATATAAAAATTACCGCACAGCTTTCGTGCACTTCCAGAGGTTATTGATGCTCGTATAGTTTCGTCTTGCAGTTCCTCTATAAACTTTCTTGTTCGTCTGCAAGTTGTTCATTTGTTCCAGACGTATCGTTATTTTTTTGCTCTTTAGTACCTCCTTCACTTTTCTTTCTGTTTGTGTGGCTAGTTTTCGACTTCATTCTTTACAAGTTCTTTGGAAACATCTATCTGTGCTCCAATGTTCACGTTGCATTGCAATATGAACATGTTCTCTTTATTCCTGGACATTTTTTTCGCGCCAATGCTGGTTTCGATCGTGCACTTAAAACATTTAGTAACAGTACCGGGTTACGTATTTCTTGTTAACAGGATTCTTCTAGTCTCCTTCGATTCAAATTTCTTCTTTATTTCTCTTCTTCTTTACTTCCTTGGAACTTTAAACATATTCAAACATTTGTAACTGAGAGTTATTTTCTTCCTTGCGCGGCTCCCATACTGCCAGCACAGATCAATTATTTACTCAATGACTAACGAGCAGAATGCGATGACTTTTCCTTTCATTTCTGAATGTCATTATAAACTCCCGTATTTTCGTACATAGAAGGAATAGGTTTTTCACAGTTTTTGGAATGATGTTTTTGGACAATTCCTTTTGTTCTTTCAATTCTGAATATATTTCCCGAATCTTAAATTTTCCACTATTCTGTAAATTTTATATAATCAGGGTTTTCTCATATCATTTCTACTCCCTCTTTATCCTTCTTTATCCTTTCTCTGAATAGCTACGTAACCTCGGGCTTAACCACTATGCTCTTTCATTGCTAGACCTATGGCAAAACCAGGATATTTTACTTTTTCCTCGACTACCAACCAATCCTTCCATTTCTCAGTCTCTGCGACAATTGGTGAAGAATTTCCTGAAAATGTTGGGCTCTTTTCTTTGCCTAGAGTATATGCCTCTGATTGTACGACAAGCAGAGTTGCGCACTGAATAATTGGTGATAACTTACCTCAAGATGCTCTGAGGTGGTATCTCCCTCTTTATTGTATTCTTTTATCTTATTATGTTGATGATGTTTCTGAGATGAATCAATCAATGAGTCACAAATAACTATGATGATCATATAATTTCTTGTCTAGTCTTCGTAATTGTTTTACTTGTATTGTTTTCTAATTCTTCTGGTTGCGCAACCTTTATGATCTTGTTTTCTTCTTTAATCTTCCTATGTTTATTTTCTATTTTCTTTATTATATTTTTTCTTCTTATATATTCTCAAAGGTTCTTATCCTGCTGGTTTTCTTTGTACTTAATATTAGTTATTTCATTCATTTAAAAAAAACAAGAAAATCGTTAATGATACTGAAAGCCTGCGACTCTTATATTTAATTTTACGTTAATACATTAAAATAATTATTTCTTATTTCTCTAACTTCTGAAACGAAACAATATAATATATGTATTAGTTTCATTATTGTATTATATCAACTACCCACTACAGCGATACATATACTTCTCTTCCTATCTACAGACATAAAATATCAAATAACTATCATATATATATATATATATATATATATATATATATATATATATATATATATATATATACTATTATATATATATATATATATATATATATATATATATATTATATATATATATATATAGAAATATAAATCTAATATATCTTATATATATATATATATATATATATATATATATATATATATATATATATATATATATATATATATATATATATATATATATATATATATATATATATATATATATATAAATCGAGAAGTTTGGAAAGCAAAGAGGGTAATTCAAAAGTACGATAGTTGAAGCTCTGAGAGATTTCTCTTTCCTGAATGAAATACAAGAAAAGTAAAGTTCTGTCCGTAGTTCTAGCACGAAGGTGTTTCCTCCAATCCCTGCTAAACCTGAACTTAAACCTTGGTTTAGGACACTGATTCCCATCGTGGACAATATCGTTCCTCCAGTGGGGGAGCTTTTTGGGGACGATTTTATATGATTTTGGGCTATAGGCAAACATATCCTTTTTTTATGAACGAACGAAAATGCAAGAAAATATTAAAAGATAATGAAGCATGGTATTTATGTCATTCTTCTCAGTATCGAAGTTTGTGCATGTTCCTTGTGAGTTTGTACTAGCAGCTAGCACGTTCACTGTTGAGTATACATGTATACATGTATACATGTTGAGTATACATGTCGAGCTAGCAGCACGACCAGACAGGATTCTGGGAACAATTCAATTGTTTCACGTTCGCTTCAAAGAATTTGACTCTGCTTGTTTTTATTGACATGTTATTAAACGGATTGTTTTTAGGGAAATGTGTTAGTTCCGTTTTTACAGATCGGACCTGGAAAAATAGTAATAAATAGAAAATAAAAGTAATAATTATAAGGCGATCTATTTAATTTAAGTAAGTTTTTGTTTATTCATAGGTAGATTATTATTAATTATTTATTAATGATATTTTATTATAATCTAGTGTACGACAACTACTGGGACCGTTTTATTTTTTCTTCGTATTATATGTAATGAAATAATAATAATAATAATAATAATAATAATAATAATAATAATAATAATAATAATAATAATAATAATAATAATAATAATAATAATAATAATAATAATAATAATAATAATAATAATAATAATAATAATAATAATAATGTCCACTCTCTGACTTAAGACTTAATCTTGCATGTACTGAACTGGCAATGGTTGACCTCACTCTCTCTTTATCTAATTTTCAAGTACCTTTGACTTGCGCACTTTCAACGCCTTGTATCTGGGCATGTCAACCTTTGAATTGACTTTGACTCTCGAATTTTCCCCATCTCCGATGGAATTTAGTATCCCTCTAATCTTTCTTCCACCATAGATATATATATATATATATATATATATATATAGCATATATATATATATATATATATATATATATATATATAGTATAATATACTACTTATAGTAATATATAAATATATACCTATACATATATATTTATATAGATATTTATATAATAATATATATATATATATATATATATTATATATATATACTATATATATATATATATATATAATATATATAATATATATATATATATATATATAGTACATATATATATATATATAGTTATACTATAATATATATATAATACTACTATTATATATATATACTATATATATATATACCGTATATATAGTATATATATATATATTATATATATATATATACTATATACCTATATATATATATATATATATATATATATAATATATATACTATATTATATATATATATTTATATAATATATATAATCGATATATACTATATATATATTTATATATAATATATATATATCTAAATATATATATATAATACTATATATATAGATATATATAGTAATATACCGTATATATTATATAGTGATATATATATATATAGTCAGGTATATATAGTAGTAGTATAGTATATAGTATATTATACTATATATATATTATATATATATATAGTATTTATGATATATGATATATGATATATTATTTATATAATATATGTATATGTATTATATATATATGACTATATATATATAGTATACATACATATATCATATATATATAATAATATATATATATTATATATATATATATATATATATATATATATATATATATATATATATATATATATATATATATATATACTATAATATAAATATTTAATATATAAACATATATATATATATATATATTTATATATATATACATATATGTATATAATTGTTCATATATATATATAGTATATATATACTATATATATATAATATAATATATATATATATATATATAGTATATTATACTATATTATATATATATATATTAAAGTTATGCAGAATAGCTAAACTATTTTATAATTGCAACATTCATATACTAATTGCCCATTTGACCTTACATCCCTTTAATAGGTTTGTTTCTCAATGACTTGCCTTACTTTAGCCAAGTAGAATATATCTGTGTGTATTCGTGTTAATGCATGTGTGTGTATGTGTGTGTATGTGTGTGTGTGTGCATGCTTTCGTACATACACCGGGGTTAAGTTCAGATTTTCTAAATATATTAAAATTAAAATACGATTGTAGATTGTACTATTTATTAATATTATTATTTTGCTTTTGTTTTTTAATTCATAAGAATTTGTCTCTCAGTACTTACTTCAAGCAGTCCTCTTTAATACCAGCGTAAGTCTTTGGTAGATTTTCAAAAATATTTTGAGTCTTATATTTGATAAAAGATAACCATAGCTAGGAAATATGTTAAAATTAAAATAACAACTGTATTCTGGTAAAAAAAGACATCTATCTCTTTCGAGGTTTAATAAGAGCTTGTCTTTTTTTTGCATCTTGATAAAAAAAAAACATCATCTTTTTTGTTCTTTTGTTGTTTAATAAGAGCTTGTTTTTTTTTTTTTTTTTTTTTTTTTTTTTTTTTTTGTATTTTGAAAAAAAAAATCTATCTCCTTTGTGGTTTAATAAGAACTCTTTTTTTTTTTTTTTGTTATTTTGTTTAAAAAAAAAAAGATATATCCATTCTTTTGAGGTTATCCAGTCCATAAAAATAAAGTAAAATGATCCATTTTAGGGGAATTTGAATCCGAATAATGGCCAAGGATGAATACCAAAGAGAAACTGAGAAATATAAACACTTCGGGATTACTTACCGTTACGTAAACAAGCCTCGAATACGTTTTTGATAAACAATCGCAATATGTTTATGTCTGAACATATTAAATGCATTCGTGTAAGAATATACTTTGGCGTACGTACTGCGAATATATTTGTATAAGTAAATTCATACATGTTTACAAAGAATTTATATCAAAGTGAATGAAACTTTGCTAAACAAAATTAAAAATTATATATTTTTTTTCTTGCAGAACAATATCTAAAAACTTGAATAAAAGTATTATTATTTACTTTGTAAAGATTATTATTCATATTAGAGATATATAATTAAAACTTTATAATTTTCAAATTATATGTATTATTTTATTACATACAGGAGGAGAGAGCATGAAAGAGGAGAGGAGGAGAGGAGGAGAGAGAGAGGAGGAGGAGAGAGAGAGAGAGAGAGAGAACATACATACATATTTACATATACATATATATATATGAGAAAGAGCATATATATATATATGGAAAGAGAGTGAGAGGAGAGAGAGAGAAGGAAAGAGGAAAAGGAAAATTAATGGACAGGAAGAGAGAAAGATTGAGGGAAGGAAAGAGTATGGAAACATGTGGGAAAGATGGGAGAGAGAGAGAGAGAGAGAGAGAGAGAGAGAGAGAGAGTTCAGAAAGCAGTGTCCCTTGTAATAACGATAGTATAAAGTGACTCAACAATTCGACGGGCAAAAAGAGAATGATGAGAATTAATGAGTGAAAGAGTTGATGCGGTTCAAGACCCAAGCAAGACTCCACCTTTTCAAAAGAGTTGGATGAGTGGAATCACTTCAGATGGGTGAGATATACTCCATAAAGGGGGCGATCAAGACCCTTATTAAGAACAAGCAGTTGAGGTGGTGTCAAAAATTTTGAAGGCACCTCAGAACACCCATCCTATTAGAAGCTTGTTTATTAAGAGAAATAATGGGGTCCTTACAGGGTGTGGGTGGTGTGGGGGGAATATCACGAGATGAAGAAACAGAAATTTTAAAGATGTAAGAAGATTTGAGTTGTGATTTTTGAAGAAGGTGTTATGGTAGTGTGGAAGATTATGTTGAGTAAAAAGATGAAGGAATTCAGTTTTTGAGATTTCTCGAAATGCTGAAGAGTGAACCAAGGAAGACTCTTGGAAAAGGGAAAGAAGATCACCAACTGAGGTCTTCTTAAGAAAGCCATACTCGTGATCCCCCCAAGAAATGAGATGTTTAATGCTTCCAAATCTTCCCGTGAATGAAAAGATTCAAAAAAGCTTTGAAAGTTCTGATGTTAGAACAATAGTACGATAGTTAGATGGTTGAGAAGAGACTCCCCTTCTACCGGCACAAGTTAAATGAGCGAGCAATACTAGAAAGAAGGAAGGTTGAAGTCGATAGGCAAAGACGATATATATATATATATATATATATATATATATATATATATATATATATATATATATATATATATATATATATATATATATATATATATATATATATATATATATATAAATTGAATAAAAAAATACCTCTGGAGAGAGGATGCAGGTCTATAGTTATACAACACACATACATACGACATATTAAGAGGAGGAAAGAGGAGGAGTATAGAGATATATATATATTAACTGTCAAAAATAACGCACCACTAGGGTAAATCTCACTCGCAGGAACGGGAAGGCCTCTAACCCCATGAAACCTCACACCACCACAGACGACAGCATCAGTGTAACTATGTAGCCACTCCGCAGAGAATTCGCTGCAGTATTGAGGCCGTCACCGCGATAAATTTTTAGGAAAACATAAACCACGTAACTAGACCTTGGAGATGTGGGGGTAGGTTATGGCGGGGGTTTGATCGAGCGAGGGATCATTCACGTAGAAGCAACTGCGATAAACCTGGAGAGGAGAGTGAGTCAACTGTCAAGAGATCAGTGCATGCAAATAACAACACTCCACGACGAAGGACACGGGTACCGGGCACTTGGTCGACGGTTCGGTGTAGCGCACACAACGATTTCACGGGTGGTCCAACGGTACCAGGAAACCCTGACACATGATCGCCGACGAGAACAAGGTAGGTCCAGGGCCACGACACCCGTGGAAGACCGATTTATACGCCTGCGTGTATTACGAGAGCACCACACAACGGCACGACATCTACAGATACAGCTGGCGGAGGTACACGGAACCAGGGTGAGTGACAATACAATGCGTCGACGAATTGCGGAACATAATTTCCGGCCCTGGAGGCCTACCATAGGTCCACCGCACACCACGGTACATCAAAAGGCATTTTCCCGAGAACACATCCATTGGACGGTCGACGATTGAGGAAAGGTGCTCTTTACGGACGAGTCGAGAGTGTCTCTATACGCCTCGGACAGGCGTGCTAGAGTATACCGACGACCGACTGAGAGGTTCACGCAATGCAATGTGCTGCAGGTGCCGCCGTTTAGAGGTGGGTTGGTTATGGTCTGGAGAGGCATCTCTTTATCTGAGCCTACGGAGTTGCACATCTTCGATGGAGACACTCTTAAATCCGTATGGTATATCACAGACATCCTCGAACCATATGTCGTGCCATATGCCCCCTACATCGGTGACTCTTTCATCCTAATGCATGACAATGCAAGACCGCTCAAAGCTTAATGTGTAAACGACTACCTTAGGACGGTCCAAATTATAGAGTTGGAGTGGACAGAATATAGTCCGGACCTCAACCCAATTGAACATTTGTGTGATATCCTGAAACGTCGGATGCGACAGCTGCAACCCACTCCACGCACTCTCCCGGACCTGCGACAGGCACTGCACGACGTATGGGATCAAATCACTGTCCAGTAATTCGCTCACTCATCGAGAGCATTCCAGGACGGTGTCAGGCAGTCATCTGTGCCAGAGGGGGGTCATACACGGTACTGGGACAGATCCAACACCCTCCGCGGCCATGGCCATGGCCATACGTACCAACATTGTGTGTTTGCAGCGTTGAACCTCCAAAATCTACTGCGAGATCCTTTGACTGCACCTTGGCCTCAACTCTATCAACCTACGGTTCTGTGGAGGAATCCACCATGTTATTGTCATTGTCCAATAAAGTGAGTTTTTTCGTTCTCTTTTTACAGCCTGTTCCAGACACCCTTCAAGTAAAGTCTGGTTCCTTAAGGTGTGTGTTAATTTTGTTGATAATATATATATATATATATATATATATATATATATATATATATATATATATATATATATATATATATATATATATATATATATATATATATATATATATACATATATATATATATATATATATATATATATATATATATATATAGTATATATAGAAAGAGAGTATATATATATATATATATATATATATATATATATATATATATATATATATATATATATATATATATATATATATATATATTTGAATGTGTGTGTGCGTGTGTTTCTGCAAAACGGAATCAATTTATAAGCTTCGTTTCTTCAATCATTCAATGAGGAAATATATCAAAGCAATATCAATATATGCAGATTTTAATCCTTTTCGCCCAAAAGTAAAGAGTATTAAAACGTAATTAAATTTTTATCTTTTAGCATAAAATTCAAGGGAAAATTGCGAAAAATATTATTATTTTTTTTTAGTTCACAAAAATATTTTTCAATATTTTAAGAAAACTTTTAAAATCTGAATTTTAATCAGCAATTTATTACATGTATATAAAATATATATATATATATATATATATATATATATATATATATATATATATATGAGATATATATATATATAGTATATGAGAGATATATATATATATATATATATATATATGAGTATATATATAGAGAGGAGAGGAGGAGGAGAGAGAGAGAGGAGGAGAGAGAGAGAGAGAGGAGAGGAGAGAGAGAAAGAGAGAGAGAGAGATATATATATTTATGCATATATTTATATAAAGAAGATATTACATACATATATATATGAGCAGAGATACTCGATGCCACTCTAGACAGAGAGAGGAGGACAGAGGAGAGAGGAGGAGAGAGAGACATGTAGAAAGGAAGAACGATTGCAGGAGGAACCCAGAGATGAATGTTCTTGAAAGCACACTTTGAGGGACACACAGAAAGAAAAAGCCTTAAGAATTATGGAGAATGAAAATCTGAATGAAATTAGGTAATATATATATATATGGAGAGGAGAGAGGAGGACCACCACCACCACCACCACACACCACTATTATTATTATTATTATTATTATTATTATTATTATTATTATTATTAATTTGACGTTTTTATTATATTTTTAAATTTCAGCGGTAAAATTTCATGTTTATTTTTATTTTTATCTGTTCTTGTTTATTTTTTATTCTACCTGAAATTAAGATTTTATTCCGGTCCTGGTTGCGGCAGGAAATTTGCGGCAGGAATTTTGCAAAATTCCTTTTGCATTTACACTTCACCGCATGTAAAATATTTTCATAACTATCAATAAAGAAGTTAATTTTTTAAAAATTAAATTGTTTTTACAATCACTATTATTTTTCCCCTTAACAAATGTAATTGAAGTTAAAAAGAGGATTGGAAATTAATATTTTGCACAAAAGTCAACCACAGCCGTCAATTCAGAAAACAAATTCAAGTATGCTGCTTTTTTATTTTGATTTTTTAATTTGCGAGACGACCTTTTCCCTAAACAAGATCCTACTGAAACAAAAGAAAAAGGATAACAATGCATATTAATAATATAATACTCAAATCATTTTTATGCCTACCTTTCCAATTAACTTATTTTTAATAGTCTATCACATGACAAAGCAAAACATGAAATACTTGCTTCTGATGAAGTATTTTCTCAAATCTAAGAAAATGATTTAAAAGAAAAGGATTTCTTCTTTCTTTACATATTGTAATCTTGTGTTCATTAATCATGATCCTGTTCAAAGAACAAACCTTTTCAGTAGAGGTGAGAGATGAAAAGATATTGCTCTAAATTATATCTACTATAATAAAATCTTACTTTCTATTGAAAATTTATCTATTTCAATCAATCTCAACTCATAACCCTTATATGCAAAACTACAAATCGTTATCGTAACTCTACATTGTAATCTCTCAAGAATTTCGGTATACTTTCTAAGGTAAAGGCTTCCAACTTCGGTACATTAATTTTCATCAGCTCACATGATGATTTAATAATATTAATATTAATATGTACATATTTATTGTTTGTTAACCAGTATTTTACCAATTAGAAACCTCTCAACATATGTCATATTGTGATGTTTTTGATATCATTCGTATGATTTATCAAATGTTTTTTTGAGACCTAAATAAGCAATGTCGACGGGCTCCTCTCTTCCATTAACAAATTTAGTAATATTATCAGTTAATTCTTAAAGGCGTGTCTATCAAGGCCTAACCTACCTGTAGTCATAAAATACAATATGTATAATATATATATATATATATATATATATATATATATATATAAATATAAATAATTAATGAGAAGCATATATATATATATATATATATATATATATATATATATATATATATATATATATCACAGCTATATAGAGATATATTAGTTGTTGAAATATATATATATATATATATATATATATATATATATATATATATATATATATATATATATATATATATATATATATATATATATATATATATATATATAAATAACTTTCAGGAGAGAGGGAGGTTAAAGCCTTCTTAAAGAATTTTTGCCTAATAACTTGAAACCATATTGAATTAATAATAATAATATTACAGACATAAATAATACACACAGACAATAATCGTTTAGTATTACAAATTATTATTATTATTATTATTATTATTATTATTATTATTATTATTATTATTATTATTATTATTATTATTATTATTATTATTATTATTATTATTATTAGTAATAGAAGTAGTATTAGTAGTAGTAGTAGTAGTAGTAGTAGTAGTAGTAGTAGTAGTAGTAGTAGTAGTAGTAGTAATATATATATTTTAATGTATGCTTAATTTTAGTGAAAAAAAAAATTACTTTTCATATGTTTTATATATTAAATTTTAATATAAAATTACCTCTAATTCAGTTACATATTTTAATTTAAACATTTATATAAATAAATTACAGTAATTTTTATCATTCATACAATTTTAGCTAAACATTTTAACAGGATTTGCTTTCGGAAACAATTTTTAAATGTTTTTATATTTACATTTTTATTTTAGTGTTTTAAAATAATATTTTTAACATTTTTAACCCTCCTAAACAAACAAAAATAAAATAAGATAAAAAATAAAATAGAATAAAAATTAAAAAATTATAAAATTAAAAAAAAAAAAAAAAAAAAAAATAAATAAAAAAAAAATAAAAAAGTAAAATAAAATAATAAAATAATAAAATAAATTAGAAACAAAAAATAATAAATAAAAAAAAATAAAAAAAATAATGAAATAAAATATAGTAAAAATGAAAAATAAAATTAATTAAAATAAAAAAATAAAAATAATATTGCATGAATAAACTTTAAGATGAACCAATTAAGTCCTGAATAAATATTGTCTACAAATGTGCTTTGAAGACCTTCAGATGAATAAACAAACTCTCTACCGAAAATCTTTCCCAAGAAATTTAGAAGGAAGAATCAATCAAATTCTTAACTAAATAAAACTCTACGGATATTAAGATCCATATTTCATTTATTGAAGTTATTAAACGTGAAAACGTCAACGACGGTAACGAATGGAAAACTTCAACTGATATATATATATATATATATATATATATATATATATATATATATATATATAGACTTATTAGGGTCGAAAGAAAGAGTGGTATAGATATATATATTTAGACAAAAATATAAGAGGAGAAAAATGAACAAATAGAGTTAGGAGAGAGAGAGAGAGAGAGAGAGAAAAAGAGAGAGAGAGAGACAGTGGATGGAAGATAGATGGAAAGGAATAGGGAGAAGTAATGGAAGGAAGGAAAGAAATGTAACTTAAATAAAATTTACAAAAAATGAATAAGTAATGAAGAAATTGTAAAATGGGGCATGGATGGATAAAAAACCCCCCCACGGACAATGATCACCGAAGGTTGGTCCTGAAAACGTGGAATAAAGAGGAAGATGAATGGAATGGAGAAGGACGGAAAGGGTATGGAAGGAATAGTAGTGGAATGAAGAGCTGATGGAAGAAAAGATGGAATGGAAATGGAATGGAAGGAAAGAAAGGTGGAAGGAAGGGCATGGCAGTGGCTGGCAGCAAGGACCAAAAGGCCAAAGGCCAAGAGGCAATAAAAGGCTAAAAGGCTAAAAGCCTAAAAGGCTAAGAAGGCTAAAAAGCTAAAAGGCTAAAAGTCTAAAGGCTAAAAGGCTAAAAGGTGAAAAGGCTAGAAAGCTAAAAGGCTAAAAGGCTAAAAGTTGAATAGGTAGGAGATAAAAAGGTAAATGAACAGTTCGAAAGGAGAATGAATGGAGACTCATAAGAGAATAAGAAGCTGTTCTGGAAGGAAGTGTGAAATGTTAAGAAAGAGACTAAAGGGAATCTTCATAGAATAATGAATGGCGATGGAGATTTTGTGAATGATAAGATGGACGTGAGGAGAGTATAAAGCAAACATTTCGAGTATCAGCGTAACATTGGCAGTGATGAAGAGGTGGTAGTAAGGGTGTGTGGATTTGATAGTGTAAGAATTTTGTTTTGGAATAAGGTGTATACATTTAAGGCGTACACTCTTCAGATGGATAATTTTAGGGGCATGTTGGATGTGAAAATAATTTATAAAATTAGGATTGAGCTTGTTAGGAAGCTGCGATTTGCGAAGATGGGAGTAAATGAAATAATAAATAAGTGTATTTTGATGATTTGGTAATAAGGAAAGAATAGATGATAGTCGGTTGGCTAAGGGGTGCATAAATCTGAAAGTGGTAGGAATTGACCGAATGTGAAAATAAAGAAAAAGTAAATAGGGTTAGTAAGAGACTGTCTGAAAGAAAGGAATGTGAATTTAGTAGAAGAGAGAAAAATATTATATAGTAGGAGTAATGGAGTGTTGCTTATGGGCCTGACCTAAAGGATGAACTCTTGCCATTGACAAGATATCGCAGTGAGGTCTGTCGTGATGTTGCGAAGCTGTTGGGTAAGTTTTAGGGTATGGTGGGCGGGCTTTCTTTTCAACTGTTCATGTTATTCTACTTTACTATTCAGTTTCCGGTGCATGTTGCGCACCAAACCCCGAACGTTTTGGGGTTGATTGTGATGATAAAGAAAGTCATATATATATATATATATATATATATATATATATATGAGAGATATATATTAGGGTAATATATATATATATATTATATTATATATATATATTATATAATATATTAATATATATATATAATAGATATATACTAAAATAAATATATATATATATAATATATATATATATATGTTATATATAATTATATATATTATATATATTATATATATATATATAATATATATAATATATATACGTGAGAGGACAGGATTGGGGGAGGTGGAGGGGGAGTGGAAGAGATTCAGAGAGGCAGTATGTGAAGAGGCCAGAAGGGTATGTGGAGTAAAAAGGGTGGGGGCAAGCAGAAGGAAAGGGAGTGAATGGTGGAGGTGAGGAGGTGAATGTGGTGGTGAAAAGGAAAAAGGAGGCTATGTGAAATGGTTTGGGAATAGGAGAAGAAGATAGATGGGAAGAATATAGAAGGGTTAGAGTGGAAGCAAAGAAGGGCGGTGGAGAGGGCGAAGAGAGATGCAAATAATTGTGTAAGAAAGTGACGGAAAATTTTTGAATCGGGGGAAAAATGTTCTGGAAAGAAGTTAATAAAAAAGGAAGAAGAAGGAGGGGTTGGGGGAGAGATTAAGGGAGGAGATGGGGAGTGGAGAGGAGGAGAGGATAGGGTGAGAGGGGGGGGGAGTATTTTAGGGGACTATTGAATGAAGGGGGGGGGGGGTAGGGGAGGAAGAAATGCAAGAGGTGAGGATGGAAAAGGGAAGGAGGGGGAGGATGAAATACAATTGGAGGAAATGTTAGTGTAAAAAGGAAAAAAGGAAAGTCGCAGGTCTGGATGGTCTGTGAGAATGGAAATGTTGGCAGGGAAGGTGGAGGTAGACGGGGTGGAGGAAGTGGCTGTATAGACTATATATACATATTTGGAGGAGTGGTGAGTACCACACGGATTGGGAGATGGTTGTTTGGTTCCTCTGTATAAGGGAAAAGGGGATAGGATGAAATGTGGAAATTATAGAGGTATAGTCTTTAAGTGTGGTGTAGGGAAAGTGTACGGAAGAATACTGATTGAGAGATTAAGAGGGTTTAACGAAGGGGAGAATGGGGGAAGAACAAGGAGGGTTTGGGAGGGAAGAAGGGTGTGTTGGACCAAGTGTTTACACTAAGGATGCTTGTGGAGAAAAGTATAGAGAGGAAGGGAAGTGTATTGGGTGTTTTCTAGAATTTAAAGGGAAGCATATGATATGAGTAAATAGGGTGAATTTAATGGAGGGTGTGTGACGGAAAGATGGGGTTGGGGGGTATTTAGGGAAAGGTATTAGGGCTTTTTATAGGAATAGTAGAATTGGAAAAGAGTGTTTGGAGGGGAGAGTGAGATGTTTGGGATGGTGTGTGGATTGAGGCAGGGGGTGTGTAATGTCGGCGTGGCTATTCAATTTGTTTATGGAAGTGGGTGTGGAGGAAGGTGAGGAGGGAGGGGAGGAGGCTCATGAATGGGAATAATAGAAGGGAAGTGAACATGATACTGTTGGCGGATGATATGCCCTAGTGGCGAAGAGCGCGGAAGGGCTGAGGTATTTGGCGAGGCGAGTTTGAAGGAGAATGTGTGGACATAGAAGGGCTTAAATAAACCAGGTAAGAGTAAATCGTGTTAGTGGTTGAGGAAGGAGAGAGAGAGGAGGGGGAAGGGGTTAGAGGTCAAGTAGGGGGTGTATATTGAAGAATAAAGATTTTTAGATATTTAGGGATGGAGTTGGGTAAGGGGGGAGGGGTGAAGGAGGAGATAGAACATAGAAAAGGTGAAGGAATGAGAGCTTTTAGTGGTCTGAGAGAAATATGGAAAGGGGGGGATCTATCACAGAAAGTTAAGAATAAGTTGTTTGAGAAAATCTTGTACGAGCTGTGCTGTATTGGGTGTGAACGTGGGTTGATATGCAGGTCTAGGAAATAAATTTGGAAGTATTTTGAGATGAAGGGGTGAGAGCGGTTTGTGGTCAGTAGAAGGGAGAGGATTAGGAATAGGGTGGTGAGGAGAGATGTGATTGGAGGAAGGGGTTGGTGGGAAGAGCGGAGAAGGGATGTTAAGATGGTATGGGCATCTAGTGAGAAGGGAGGAACAGAGAGTGTTAGAAGAGTTTGGGAGGCGGGAGGGGAGTAGAGGAGAGGAAGGGGGAGACCAAGAAGGAGGTGGATGGATTGAATAAAGGAGATGCTGGAGAGGGGGGATGGGGGAAGGAAGGGGTAGGGTGTTGGAGGGGATAGAGTGGGCGTGGAGGATGGGTGAGGCGAGATGAGAGGGGTGTGAAATGAAGGGAGGCTCGTACGCACCACTACCGTCGCTCAAGCGTGGACAAAAGCTGAATGATATATAATAATAGATAATACATAATAATAGTATAATATATAAATAATATATATATAATATATATATATATATATAATATATATATAATATATATATTATATATAATATCTATATATATATTTTCAGATTACTTACCACCACGGCTGGGCCTTTTCAGGAGGGGGCAGGAAAAAGTACCGGGAAAGCCCACCCGCCAAGCCTAAGCAAATCTCTCAGGTGTGCTCAGACGTGGGTTTTAAAGAGAGGAAGAATTATATTTGTAGGTAAAACAGAAGATGGCAAGGAGTTTCCACAGAAAGAAGTGGGGCTGGAAAGAAGGAGGCACCAAAACGAACGAGTCTGGGATTTTCATGCTCACCGCCAAGATGCATGCGAGAGCAATGGGACCTTGTATTGCGAAGTGGCGATCGCAAGGAGGTGAATGCGGAAGTGGCAACTCCTCTGAGCATCTACCGTTGTACGTACTATAGAAAAGAGGATAGTGCGCAATACGTCAGTCGAAGAGAATAAGGGGTCAAGAGAGTTAGAAGTGGGGACAGGTTATAGTGCTCTTAAGATTTTAAGCTCAACTTGTCCAATATGAAGGGTGGATGCCGGAGCCCCCCAGATGTGAGAAACAGTACTCCAACAAGGGCGAATAAGGCCCTTATATATAACTGGAGTTGCTGTGCAGAAGAAAAAAAATCCCGCAACCTTAACAGAACTCCAGTTTCTTTGAGGCCACCTAGCAACCGTTGTCATATGAGGTCATAGATTTTTTTTTATAGTTCAGGCAAGGATGATTATGATTCAACAGGTGAACGTTAAACCGTCGAAAAAGAATAGGAAAGTGTAGGAGGTGTTTTTTGAGAGGAGATGTAAAGTAGTTGAGTTTCACAGAGTTGATTCAAAGGTTGTGGTGGCCCCACCCGGGGAATTTCCAATCCAGGTCGGCAAGAATAAAACAGAAAGCTGAAGACGAGAGGCAACTCTAGATCCAAAAGAGGAGGCAGATTTGAAATGAGTTGGAAGAATGGAGAGTTGCGTCATCGGCATAAGAGTGAACAGAGTTCAAAGTACAGGAGAGAGTTGATGAAAAGTAAGAAATAAAGTTGGAGATAAAACAGAACCTTGAGGAAACCAACAATTAAAGTAAATGGAGGAAGAAGTCGTATCAACGAGTGCTGATAATGGAGGCAAACAGAGGGGAAACTGACAAGAGTATGCAAAGAGAAGGAGGAACCAAAGGAAGGGAGCTTAAGAGAGTAGCGACGCGAATCCATAACTCGATCAATATAAGCCTTCTGATATATCGAGTGCCCACCACCAGACTCCCAAGTCCCATAGGCAGAAGCCATAAATCAGTAAGTATAGGATAATATGTCCGCACCAGTGACCTCGAGCGCGAAAGCCATAACTGATGATCTGAAAGAAGGGAATGAGTACTCAGAGTGATCCAGGAATGAAGAGTTAAGAAGAGTTCCAAAGATTTTATATAATACAAGTGAGAGCTTAGGACGATAGTTAGAAGGTCAGAGCGTGCCCTTTTTCGGGATGGTTGGACATATGCGCGCTTTTAAGCACTGAGGAAATGTACAAGTTATTTAAGGTCATAGAGAGTAGACGTTGATCGAGGACAGGGGCAGTCTCGAAGCAGTCATTCCCTTAGAACACGGGGATGGAATGCATCCGACCATAGCCTTCCCTGACACTCATAGAGATTGAAGAATCCCATACACCCAATCATGGTAATGACAGTTTGAGACAAATCTAAAAAAAGGGGGAAAAAACCTGAGAGAGAAGAAGCAGGAGGAGGAGGCCGGAATCGTCCGGGTAGAATTAGATGAAAAAAGGAGGCCGAAGAGGTTAGCCTTTTCAGTAGGAGAGTTAGGGACGCATTGTGGCAGCAACTTAATTGCTGCTTTGTCTGTATCTGCAATGGCCACGATGATATTTTTGGCAGAGGCCAGAAATTTTTTATCAGTGGGAGAGCCAAGTAGGTCGCACTTTCTTTTAGTGACAGCGCGCTTAGCCTGTCGAATAATGTCCCTGCAAGATTCCGATCAGAATGGAAATTAGTAAGAGGGATAGGAAGACGAGAGTTTTTCTCATGCCCGATCGGGCAAGTGTCTCTCTCCCTGAATGGAGGCGAGAACATTCCATTCGAACATGGATTTTGTGGAGAAAAAAAAGATTAGTTGAAGATGGAATGAATCCGCTCATACCCCTCAACGGATTACGGCCCGCATCCTTATCAGAGTCAGCGTCTACTTCTCCTCCGTGGGAAAGGGTCCGTCCCAGCATAGTTGCAAAGAACGACGCAAATGGCACGCCAGAATTAGCCGCGATTAAAGTGCCAGAAAGTAACGTTTGGGGATTGGGGAGCTGCTGGAGAAGAAGTTT
>JABUQX010112323.1:35000-36679 GCA_015478945.1 Trachelipus rathkii
GAAATTACGGGGAAAGAAGGGATAACGTGAGAAAGAGAGTGGATGGGAAAGAATGTGGTGATGGAGAAGTTTGTGTTAAAGGTTAAGAGTGTTTGAAAGGAGTTGGCTGTGGCGTGTGGAGTGCTGGGGAGATGGAGTGGAAGGGAAAGAAAAGAAGATACATACCATACACGTCCCTTCGGTGGTTCGTTAAGAAGGTAATTCAGAAGCGATTAAAACATTAAAAAACCTTTTTCATAAATTAAACTACCCTCAATATTACATAAATAAAGCGTTAACGAGAGGAGCGTGTATGCTAACCTCGCAAGATAATGAAACAAAAAATAACAATTCAAAGAGAAGAACAGAGAATCGAGAAAAAAATAGAGAATAGACAGAGGAAGGAGTAAGAATAAAGCAGTCGCAAATAAAGATTCTTTCTGTTGTATGGGGTCCTCCTAGTAAGATTCCATTAACAGCGGAAATAAAAGAAGTTAATAACGAACTAAAATGAGTCGAGGGAGGAGTTGATGGGAATGGCGGCGAAGGAAAAATAAATGAGAGATGACTGCGATTTATTTTGAGTCTTTCTGGTTTGGTTGAACAGTGATGGATTTTTGTAAGTCGGAGGCTCCGAGTGCTGTGGATGGAGCATTTGATTTTCCGCCTCGGATTCGGGAGGGTTCGGGAGAAGGAGGAGGAGTTTACTCCAGTCGAGCAAAGAGTTTCTCGAGGGACTGCTGTCGCGAGGAGAAAAAACTTGAACGGCGCCAGGCTTGGCGGATGGTTGTTGGGTCTATAAGCCTGGTCCGAGAGAGAGGTGGAGTTTTTAAAGCACAGAAGTATACTCACTCAACTCTCTATTAAACACTTTCAGCTGGTAGGCGTTGCTAGACGGTCGGATTTCGGTCGCGAGACAAAACTAATTCGTGCCGATATGTGAAGGGAAATGGGAGATTCTGGTATTTGGAAAGATCAGTCAGGAGAAATATCCTGATAAATCTCTATATAGTAAAAGTATATGTCTAGATGAATAGAGAGAATCACATTTGGGGAGAGGACTAGCAGGCATGGGTACAGGAGGATAAACGGGAACAAACGGGATGCTGGTCTTTAGTCTTAAGACGATTGTAGAGAGAAAAGAAGCTGCTGATTATTTGTCAAGTCCCCTGTGTTTCGGGAGTATCGTCCTCTCATCGGTGAGGCGTGGCCGCACCCTTCCGTTGTCTTCTACCTACCAAAGTCTTTGACTCTTCGGCACCAAGAAGATAGGTGTGGGGATACCTCTCCCCACCCTCCTGGGATGAGAATATATGTGGAATTCTCTCTCTCTCAGAGGAGAATCGATATACACCTTTGTAAACTTCTTGCTAAGATCCTCCCTCGAGTCCTTCTTTATAAACAGTATTGTAGTATATGTCAACAGGGGATCCATCCGCGCCTACGCCGGGATCATCCGAAAAATTAAATCCGAGAAGCTGGGGTTTCTAAAAAGTTACATCTGCTGCTCTCTCCACTTCGCTGGCTTAACGCGTATACGAGGGAACGGCGTCGGCTTCTCGCGCGCCGCCATCTTGGCCTGTGCTTCCTCTGTCGTCCTTCCGTCGGAGCCTGTGCGGTTTTCCTCGTCGCATTCTCTCCCGGGGTGATCATAGCTTTTATCTGGAAGACTCCCTCGTGGTGCTGTCTACTCTCTTCTC
>JABUQX010112324.1:0-25000 GCA_015478945.1 Trachelipus rathkii
AAGAGATGGATAAGTATGTAGAAGCGCTTTTCGCCTAGTAAAACGGTTGAATGTGAACAAGTTGATACCTGAACAATCTGGGCAATGAAGGAAAAGCAATTGTTAAGTAGTGCCAAGGAAGTATTTTGGTATGTTTTCTAAAGTAGGAAGTAAGAATTTTAACAGTGAGTGGTGGAATGAGAAGGTGATGCAAGCGGTTAAAAGTAAAAAGAAGCGTGGTTTGAATGTACTAAAAAGCCAATGACTGAAGATTTCACCAAAGAAAGATGTTGGAAAAAAGAAATACTAAAAGGTGCATACGTAGGAGAAAACAAGAGGTAAATGAACAGTTTTGGAAGGAGGATGAATGGGGAATTACAAGGGAATAGGAAGCTCTTCTGGAAGGAAGCGCGAAAGGTTAAGAATGAGAATAAGGGGAATCTGCTTAATAATAATGAATAGGGATGGTGCTTTTGTAACTGATGAAATGGGTGTGAGAGGAGTGTGGAAAGAACACTTCGAAATCTGCAGCAATATTGAGACAGTAATGAAGAGGTGATAGTGAATGTGTGTTGGGTTTGATGGTGCAAGAAGGAAATAGGTATTTTGGTGATGAGGTTATTAGTAAAGAGGAGGTAATGGGTAGAGTGAGAAAGTTGAAGAATGGTAAATCTGCAGGTATAGATGAAATTACTGGTGAAATGATCAAGAACGGAGGCGAGATGGTGATTGATTGGATTTGGAAGTTGTGGAACAAAGCGTTTATAGAGGGTATAGTTCCAAGGGATTGGAGGAGAGCCGTAATAGTACCCTTATATAAGGGTAAGGGAGAAAAGGGGAACTGTAGAAATTATAGGGGAATAAGTTTATTGAGTGTTGTAGGGAAGGTATATGCTGGTATTTTGGTCGAAAGAGTGCGTCGAGTGACTGAAGGACTGATTGGTGAAGGACAAGGTGCGTTTAGGAGTGGTAGAGGATGTGTGGATCAATCTTTACATTGAAACAAATGATTGAGAAAATGAGGGAGAAGAAGAATAAATTGTATTTAGGTTTTATGGATTTGCAAACAGGCGTATGATAGGTTAATAGGGAAGCTTTATGGCAGTTGTTAGTGATATATGGTGTTGGTGGTGAAGGCTTCTGAATGGAATCAAAAGTATTGTATGACGATAGTGAAGCGTGTGTAGAATAAATGGTGTGCAATGAGAATGATATAATAGCGGAGTAAAGACAGGGTTGTGTTCATGTCTCCTGTGGTTATTCAATTTGTTATATGGATGGGGTTATGAAAAGAATTCGAGGTGGGGATGGCAGGAATGGTGTTAGAATGGGTGGAGAAGTGGAGATGAGGTGGAGGGTGCCTACCATATTAATGCGGAATGAATTTGGTCTGTGTGGCGAATCTGGAAGAAAAGTTTGAGAGGATTGGTAGAGAGATTTGGCAGGGTGTGTAAAAGGAGGGGTTTGAAAGTAAACGTAGATAAGAGTAAGGTTATGTTGTGAGTGAGGACAGTCCTCAGTGTGAAGTTATGTTAGATGGTGAGCAGCTGGAACAAGTGTCTGAGTTTAAATATTTAGGGTATATGTTGGATGAGAAGGGAACGGACGATGCAGAGTGTAGTAGGAAAAGTTGTGAATGGCAGGAACGGTGGCTGGTGGCAATGAAAATCGTTGGTGACATTAAATGGGACTAAGGTCTTGAATGTGCTAGGGTCCTTACATGAAGGGTATGTTGTTACCTGTGTTATTGTATAGTAGTGAGACTATGGTCTGGAATAAAAAGTATAGATCTAAAGTTCAATGTGTTCAGATGGACAATCTTAGGGGTGTGTTAGGTGTGAGAAGAATTGATAAAATGAGGAATGAACGTATTAGAGAGTTGTGTGGTGTGAAGAAAGGGTAAATGAGAGAATAAATGAAGTATGTTGAGATGGTTGGTCAAATGGAAAGGATGAATGATAGTCGGTTGGTTAAGCGGATTGTATAGTGCGAGTGTGTTGGACCGACCGGCTGGGAGACGCGAAAGAAAAAGTGGATTTGAGTCAGTACACGAATGTTTGAAAGGAGAAAGAAATGTGATTTGGTAAGGCGAGAAAGAAAGGTGTATAACAGGAGTGAATGGCGGGGGGTTTAGTGAGGGGGTATGGTTGTGGCCCACCTGGGCCTTGACTTGCAATAACTTCATCACGATCTACCATAGTGAGGGTCCATCGCTGTCCAATGAAGCTTTAGGGTGGATTTTTCTGACTGCGATGAGTTCTCACTAATTAATGGCTTACTGGAGGGGGCGGTAAGGCTGGGCTTTGCTTTTCAACTTATGTCATGTTCTTCTACTGCTTTTCTTTCCGATGCTCGTCACGCACCTTACTACTCCCATTCTTGGGAAAATAGAAGGAAGATAAAGAAAGAATAGACATATAATATATATATATATATATATATAATATATATATATATATTATATATATATATATATTTATATATAATATATCATATATATATTATATATATATGATATATATAATATATATATATATATATATATAGGGCTATTACTTGCTAAGTTGGTGAAAGAATGCGTCGAAGGTGACTAATTGGTGAAGAGCAAGGTGCATTTTAAAAGTGATTTAAAATGTAATGATCAAATGATCTTCTTTAAAACGTATGAGAAAGCCGAGAGAATAAATTTGTATTTAGGTTTTATGGACTTAAGGGAAAAGGGACAGATGATTGGCAGAGTGTAGTAGGAAAGAAAGTTGTGAAATGGTATGGAAGGTGGCTGATGCAAATTAAATCCTTTGGTGAATTTTAAAGGGAATAAGTCTTGATTGCGCTAGGGTTTCTGCATGAGGGTAAATGTTGTGCCGTGGGTGTTAATGTATAGTAGTTGAAACTATGGTTTTGAAATAAAAGGATGTAGAATCTAAGGTGCATTTGTTCAGATGGAATAATCTGAGGGGCGTATTACAAATAAAATTAGGAAGAACATGTAGGGGAGTTTTGTGTGGTATGAAGAGAATAACACGTGAGTGTATTGTAAATAGTTTTGTCATGTGGAAAGGATGTGATGAGTAGTCAGTTTGGTTAAGCAGATGGTGTAAGTGTGGTGTGCTGGGTAAATGACCGTCTGGTAGACCAAAGAAAAATTGGATTTGAAGTTCAGTAAAGAGATTGTCTAAAAGCAGAGGTTCCCAACTTTTTGTCTCATGTAGACCACATTGCCATTTTTTTCGGTTTGGGTAGACCCCTGCTTACCTGATATTGATTTTTTGCAAAAACTTTAAAAACACACATGTTGAGTTTTATACATTTATTAATTAAATTAATTAAAACGACCAAATTAAAATTTAGTATCTGTTACATAAAATAACCAAGCCAAAAATAAATGTTTTTAGTGGGAAGGATGAACCTGATGCTTTAATAATAAATTTTCAACATTTGGCATCAATTTAGTTAGGTTTAATCTCAAATCTCCTCGGTTAATGATGTCCAGTCTGTTTTTTTTTTTTGCTAGGAGATTGGCAATCGCGCTGAAACCCCTTTTTTCTACATATTAGGATGGGAAAACAATTAAAAACTTTCTCGCGATACTCCATAATACGGGATAAGTAACAGGTATGTCTTTTTGAAGCCAGAATTTCTGATATCCATTTCTAAGCTGTACCTAAAGTTCTTCGTTAGTGCTTATTCCGATCAGTTCCTCTTGTAATATGACATCCCTTTCTTATATGTCACCATATGGATTGATTAGCCACTGTGGTATTACCATAGTCAAAACATCCTCAAACCTAGTTTCAAAATCTGAATAGAGGGTATTTATATGTTTAACGTAGGTTGTTAGTATCTGTTACATAAAATAACTAAGCAAAAAATAAATGCTTTTAGTGGGAAGGATGAACCTGATGCCTTAATAATAAAGTTTCAACATTTGGCATCAATTTAGTTATGTTTAATCTCAAATCTCCTCGGTTAATGATGTCCAGTCTGTTTCTTTTTTTTGCTAGGAGATTGGCAACCGCGCTGAAACCCCTTTCCACTAGGTATAAGGATGGAAAAGCAATTAAAAACTTTCTCGCGATACTCCATAATACGGGATAAGTAACAGGTGTGTCTTTTTGAAGCCAGAATTGCTGATATTCGTTTCTAAACTGTACCTAAAGTTCTCGTTAAGTGCTTAATTCCGATCAGTTCCTCTTGTAATATGACTTCCGTTTCTTCAATGTCACCATATGGATTGATTATCCACTGTGGTATTACCATAGTGAAAACATCCTCAAACCCAGTTTCAAAATCTGAATAGAGGGCATTTAAAAGTTGAACGTAGGTTGAAACGTCGTCTTCCTGACAGTTTGTCTGTGACAAATTGGGGAACTGGGAAAATTCTCGCCGTCCAATGTTTTGCTTCATTAGCTTAATTCTGGCAAGAAACGCTGAAATGATGGACTTTGTTTTAATCAAATTTAGACTGTCACCTTGTAACTGCAAGTTAACCTCATTAAATTTAGTAAACAAATCTGTTAAATAGACAATGTCTGGTTCCCACTTGATTAAATTTTCTTTTAAAATTGGATCTTTAGCATCCAGAAACTCTAAAATAGTCTCAAAAAGTGCAAAAAATCTTGTCAAACATAAGCCTTTTGACAGCCAGCGTACTTCAGTGTGAAGGAGTAATTGATGAAAGTTCTCGTCATTTTCTTCACACAACTTCGCAAATAACCTCGTATTCAATGCGTTGTTTCGGATTCGGTTTACTGCATGAATGACTAATTGAAGAGATTCATGCAATCTAACATTCAGACTTTTAGCAACTAAATATTGTCGATATGACGCAGTGTATTGCTAACACCCCGGGTGCATTTTGTTTTAAATAGCTTATAAATCCACAATAACGCCCAAACATGGTAGGTGCTCCATCTGTATTTACTGATATTATATTTGATAAGTGGATTGTTTTTTCTATGAAGTAATCCTTCAAAACATCAAATATTGATTCGCCTTTAGTGTCGGTTGTCAAAGTTCTCGCAAAGAGCAGTTCTTCGTAGATTTCTTGATCCATAATGAAACGAACATATGCCAATAATAATGCTTCATTACCAGGTAAAGTTGACTCGTCCAGCTGTATAGAGAAATGGGTCGTTTGCAAATCATTACACAAGAAGCTCTCAATATCATAACTCATTTCATCAATACGTCTTTCAACTGTGTTGTTGCTTAAAGAAATTCTTTTAATGATATCAGATGTAGGTTTGTGTAAAATAGTTTTTAAAACTCTTCAATGGCTGGCAAAATTAACTTTTCTCCGATAGTATGTGGTTTTCCGGATTTTGCTAAAGTAGTGAGATATTGTAAGTCGCCCGCAAACCATCATCGTCTCTTTGTGACGTCGAAGCGAATATTCTGTCCACCGTGGGTCTCTTCTGAATTTTATCTTTAAGTGTTTGAAAGTATTTCAAATCTTTACCTGTTTTATGAGGGTGACATCTTCTCAGATGATCCTCCAGTTAAGATGGTTTCATAGCGTCATTGCTTAAAACTTTGTTGCATAAAAGGTACATAGGGAATTGCGCTGTCTTCGCGAAGAATTTCTACTGCGCGTATGTGTGTGACATGATGATACTGGTATATCATTATGTACAAGTTTTTACAAGTTCAAAGTGTATTGCGACCACAAAGCGAATGGCTACAACTTACACAATTTTATGAAATATACTAATTTAATTTAATTAATATATAATGCCTAAATGAGATCCACTATCGTTGACCCCCATTTACATCTCCATGGAGCCACCCAATGATTTTTTTGAAAGACTTTCATGGACCCTATTGCGGGTCTTGTAGCCCCTGGGTCTCATATATGACCACTTTTGGGAATCAATGGTCCTAGAAGAAAGGAATGGCGAGTTTGGTTTGTAGCAGAGGCGAGAAGAAATTGAAAAATAGTAGTGAAGGCAAGGTTTGTGAGGGGATTTAGTTATGGGCCGCATGTCAAGGGATGACCATTGACGAGATACCGCAGGTAGGGTCCGACGCTCAATATTGTGAGGCCCTAAGGTGGATTTTTTTTTTCTGAATGCGACAAGTTCTCGACTTAAGACTATTGAGGGGACGGCAGTAGTGAGGAACTACTTTTCGACTTGTCATGTTTTTCTAGCAGATTGTTTCCGGTGTATGCTGCGAACGTCACCTCCAATTTTGGGGAAAAGGATGGTTATATATGACGCGTATGTATATATATATATATATATATAATTAGTATATATATATAGTATATAGTAATATATATATTATTATATATATATATACGTATAATAATATATTATATATATATATATATTGATTAATAATATATAATATATAAGTATATATATATTGATATATAATTATATATATATATATATATATATATATATATATATATATATAAATAATATATATATATATATATATATATATATATATATATATATATATATATATATATATATATATATATATATATATATATATATATATATATATATATATATATATTAGTGATGGAGCGAAGCTGAATTTTTGCATAACCGCGGTTGCGGTTTTTTGCGGTTCCTAAATTTTTCAAAACGCACTTGCAGCTATCACAAATAAAAAAATTTAACAATTGCTTTGTTTACTACTACTACTACTAATAATAATAATAATGTTATTTATTATTATTATTCATTATTATTATTAATATTATATTATTACTTTGAATTTCAAATTTCTTGGTCTTTAATGTGCAATTTAGCCTCTGTTTACAAGAGTTACCAGGGTGCGGGACAGGGACCCAACTCAAATGCACCCCAGAGCAATCCACTTTCCCCATCCTCCGCCCTGTGGAAACTGGAAAGTATCCGACTAAAGGTGCTTCTTTAGTTATTCGTGTTTGTAATTGAATTTTAGAAGCGGCAAGTTAGATTTAAGGAATAACAATTTTTCAGCATTTTCTCCTGTTAATCTCATCCTTTTCTCGTCATAAATTAATCCAGCACCGCTGAAAAGTTGTTCGCTACTAGATGGGCATGACAAATATCTTTTAGCCATCATCTTCAACTCTTTGAAGTTTTGTTCGTTCTCTCTCCACCACATTAGAGGATCATCATCGGGATCGATCCTTTTTTCTTTTTGATATTTTGCTATTTCATCCAAAACACTTTCATTAAGCTCTATTTCTGTATCATCATCACTACTTGATGCTAAATGAGCATTCATGGTTTCAAACAGAGTTTTTGGCTTGGATGTTGAAGGTTGCTTTATTTCTGCAGTTTTAATTCTTTTAGGATGTCTGTTAATAGATATATCTTTTCCATATTCTGAAGAAAGTTCCTTACATTGTTTTGCTATTTCTTCCTGAACTTCCTTCAAAACATAAGAAGTTGTAAAAAAAAATCCCTTTATATCGAGGATCTTGATACCTTGCGATAGAATACAAGTAATTTCTTTCCAAATTATCAAATCTTTACGAGTTAATTCCGAATTTATTGTTTGTACAGCTGATTTAATTCCCTCTTCAACCTCCAAATCTGAGGTCTGGTGAAAAGTTTTTAACAACGCAATAAAAGGAATTATTTGTGATATAGAGGAAGAAGAGGGATTAATTATAGCATATAGGATAACTTCATTGCGGTGTGAAGACCAGTGACAACCGCGGTTGCAGTTGCGGTTGTGTAGACCAGTGACAACAATGTTTGGTTGCGTTTTTCCATCCCATCACTAATATACTATATAAATAATATATATATATATATATAATATATATATATATTATATAACTATATATATATATATATAGTATATATATATATATATACTATAATATATATATATATATATATATATATATAAACTAAACCAATATATATAAAACTAATACTGCTAAACTCACATTCCTTTCCTTCAGACATTCCTTTATTGACTTCAACCCACTTTTCTTTATATATATATAATATAACTATATTATATACTATTATATATATAATATATATAAATATATTATATATATATATATATATACATCGTATATATTATAATAATAAGTTAGATATATAGTATATATATATTATAGTATATAAATTATAAATATATATATATTATATAATATATATATATATACTATATATATATATATATATTATACACCACAAGATGTCACTCTTTATGAAAGTCAGGGAAATCAGAGAAAATAAAGAAAAAAAAAAAAATTGGCAGGAAAGCTCAGGGAAACGTTTTTAAGATATGCTAAAAGTCAGGGAAATTTCAAAAAAAGTCGGGGAATTTTAAATTGTCAAAACATATTTATTCTTTTCTTCCGGCAGTTACATATTTTTGATATATTTTTTTTCCTTACTGTATAATTGTGGAATAAGAGATGTATTTGATAGGTGAATGAAAAGGATGGGCGAGGAATGACATTCCATAAATCTACTTCTATCCTGTTTCTATTTTTAGTTCACTATTACCTACTATTCTTCCTATTCTGTCCGTAGAGGTTGTTCCAAGTTCATCCTTCCGATTGAAGGTGATTGGTATATGGATATGTTTTAGACTGTATGACTTATGACTTAATCTGTTTATATCTTTTTCTTTTTAGGGATTTATACTTTTTGAGATGTTTTTTTTTTGAGGTTTGATGAAGTGATTTTGGATTTTTGTGCAGTTGAAGATATTTATTATTTATTTATAAAATGACTTCAAACAAAAAAACTAACTTTAACGACCAGTGGTTGGACGTCAAACTGAACCCACAGTTTATCAGGTGGTTGGGTAAAGGACCTGATAGTTCCAAGGCATACTGTAAAGTATGTAAAAAGAACTTTGATCTATTTAACATGGGACGCCAAGCCGAAGTTTCACATTCAAGAGGGGAAACTCATTTGAATTTAATCAAAACTCAGCAGGACCAACCATCATTGAAAAACTTTTTCGTTATGTGTTCTAATAATACAAATATTAGTGAAAGTGTGTGCACTGAAAATTATGCCATTCCATCAACTTCTAATCATACTCAACCGATTGTAAATGACCCTGAGTGTTCCATTAATAACCAACCAAAACCAGTTTATCAATCAGTTTCATCTTTTTGCATTAAAGATGATGTTACAAGATCTGAAATACTATGGGCATTAAAGGTGGTGGATGATAAAATGTCTTTAAACTTGTGTGCAGATATAAGGGAAACATTTAAATTAATGTTTCCAGATAGTGCTGTAGCTTCAAATTTTAAAATGGGTCTGATGAAATGTAAATATGTGATTAAACATGGACTTGCTCCCTATTTTTCAAGAAAGCAAAAGCACAATACACTCTACTTTGCAGTGAAGCTCATTCTACCCTTGAATTAAAATTCAAAATATTTTTTGGATGGTGACTGTCTTTTTAAGAGACTTGATTAGTTTTTTTCTTCTATAGTACCTGGGAATCAATGTTATGTGGAATTGTGACAAATTATTAAATTAGGACTGATGTTTTCGCATGGAAATGTGACAGTGGAAGGAGGGTTTTCTATAAATTAAGCAATTTTAGTGGAGAATCTGAAAGAACTTAGTCTGATTTCTCAAAGAACAGTGCACAATGCTATAAGATCTCATGAAAGTATTCATAAAGTTCCTATCACTCAAAAAATGTTGACAAATGTAAGAGCTGCCTAGGAGATATGAAAACATCTCAACAGAGTCAAAAGCAGAACCAGAAAAGAAGACAAGAGAATAAAAAGGTTTGAAAAGAAGAAAATTATCCAACGATCTACAAACTTGAAGAGCAAAGAAAGATTGTAAAACTGAAAGCTTTGACAGAAGAAGACGCTATAAAATCAAAAATTCAGATGCTTGAGAAGAAAAAGTTAACCTAAATCTCCCCATTTAGAACTTTTGTGATCACAGTGGACGTTATTCACCTAGGCTATTAATGTAAACTTTTAATTTATTTTCTTTTTGTATAAATAAAACTGTTTACTTTTGGGAAAAATAAAAAAGGAGTGCGTTGGACGGTATGGGAAGGTTATAGGCTGAATTACTATAAAAAAAAATATTATTTTTCTTTTAAAATTCATCCATGATGATGAAACATCTGTTTCCTAAACGTAAATTTTCCAATAATTAATGTATGAACTGGTAAGATAGGGCTGCAATAATGATTAAATTAGATATTTTACTAACGGCAAAAAATTATCGAACAAACGCTAGTCAGACGGAAAATTTGCGGATTTGTCAGGGAAAAGTGCAGGGAAATCAAATTCAAAATTTCAGTGTGAACCCTGATATATAATCGTATATAATTTGTGCATGTTGGGAGCTTAGGGTCCTTTATATATATATATATATATATGTATATATATAATATAGGTTAGCTATAAATACTACTATGTATATTAATATAGTATAAATCTATTGTCTATATTAAGAGATATACATATATATATATATACTATATATCTATATATTGGTGAAACTCATACAAATATAATAATTTTAAGAATCGTTATATTTAATATATATATATAAAAAGAACGCCTCGTGGCGCAGGAGGTTGAGTCACCGCCTCTCATACGAGAGGACGCTGGTTCAAATCCCTCCGCGTAGCAGTTGGGTTTTATCTACCTGGGGGCAAGAATTAAAACTTGACTGCGAACACGTTGGTGGCGCTGGTTTGGGATAGCCGGCCTTAAAGTTCGATTTCCTCTGGTCCCCCCGTGTTACCCCCTGCATAGGGGATAAAGCACGTTAAAAGGTAGTTTTTTTGATATATATATATATATAATATATATATATATATATATATACTATTATAAGGACCCGGTAGTGACAGTATATATAAATCTACTATTATTATTAGTATAGTATATATATATATAATAGTATATATATATATACTATATATATATATATATATATATATTTAATAAATATTAAAGATATATATATATATAATATATATATATATATATATATATATATATATATATATATATATATATATATATATATATATATATATATATATATATATAAGCAACCTCTTTTCCCAAGATTTGGGGTGAGGTAGAAGAACATGATGTAACTCAAAAAGAATGTCATTTCCTACCATCCCCTCCATATCCTTAAGTGAGAACTAGTCGCAATCAGAAAAAAATTCACCTTAGGGCTTTACTTTCACTTTGGTATCTTGTCTATGTATGGACCTTGGACCAGGCTGCCCACAACCAAATCCCTTGACAAAACCCCACCGTTCACTCCTATTATTCACCTTTCTTCTCTCCTCTGCTAAACTCGCATTCCTTTCCCTCAGACATTCCTTTATTGACTCAACCCACTTTTCCTTTATTCTCCCAGCTGGTCAATTTCCAACATACTCAGCACTATGCATTTGCTTAAGCAACCGACTCTGATCCATCCCTTCCATATGACCAAACCATCTCAAAGTACTCTCGTTTATTCTTTCATTTACGCTTTTCTTCACACCACACAACTCCCTAATTCGTTCATTTTTCATTTTATCAATTCTCCTCAAACCTAATACACCCCAAAAAGTATAATATATATATATATATATATATATATATATATATATATATATATATATATATATATATATATATATATATATATATATATATATATATATATATATATTGTGAAACATTTATGAATAATGAAAATCCGAATGTGTAAATCCAGGTTTGTTATTATGACATATTTTTTTCAATTATAGTTCATGTTTAATTTTTTGAATTATATTGCAAATTTTACCAGTAGTTTGTGATCATATATTTTATATAATATTCTTTATATCCACAAAATAAATAAATTGTGCAAAGTTAGATGAGTATTTGAATTCCCTTGTGATTATTTCTTTGTTTAATGTAGTTCATTCACTTTTTTTTGTAAAGCTAACGATAAAATTATTCATAAAAGGAAAACCAAGCGATCACAATGTTTTAAAGTTCACTTTAAAATAAAATAATGAGGCAGATTCCTTGATTCTCTTCTTCATAGAAAATACAGTACTTCATTGATTACAGCTTATATATATATATATATATATATATATATATATATATATATATATATATATATATATATAATATATATATATATATATATATATATATATATATATATATATATATATATATATATATATATATATATATATATCAGAAATGAAAAATAAGGCAAATGGTGAAACAATTGGAATAAAAAGATCGACATAGAGACATAATGTGTTTCCAACCTAAGGCACCAACGTAATTTGGAAATTTTCATTTATTTCCAAAGCCTTTTTGCATGCCTATCAAGTCCTGTAAAGTATTTGTCATCTGGAAATGACAAAAAAATTACTATATGTTATGTCTACTTTTAAAAAGTTATAGAATACAGTGAAAAAATACAATATATGTATGAAGTAAGTTGAGGTGACATCTTGAATAATTTGATGAAGGCTTTACATTAGGATATATATATATATATTCTCGTGTGGTAGAAAAATATATTTCTTCAACACCATAAGCTTATGAATAAAAAAAAAAGTAATTAAAAAGAAGAACCTGACATCAAATTACGAGGCGGTCGTAACTTTTCAGGGTCATTTCTCAAGTTAAAATTGTTTTCCTTCCTTTACAGCTTTTTCAAGCATTTATTTAAATTTCATGAAAATTATATATATATATATATATAATATATATATATATATATATATATATATATATATATATATATATATATATATATATATATATATATATATATATATATATTTTCATATTATATATATATATATATATATATATATATATATATATATATAGATACCACAGGATACTCTGAAAATGATGATGTTCAAATATATGATGGATGTTAAATCTGTGAGGGGGCTGGGGTGGGATTACGGGATCATTATGTCGTTTTATGTAAGACTAAGTTAGTAGGGGCCTGGATGGAAAGGAAAGAGGTAAGGAAGAAATTGTGAAAAAAGTGAACAACGTAATAAGGAAAAGTATTTAAGAGCGCTTGTAAATAAATCAGTTGAATGTGAACAAGATGAAACTGAACAAATCTGGGCACAAATGAAGGAAGCCTTTGTTAGTATTTCAGTAGTTCAAGAGAAGTATGTGGATGTGCTAAAGTAGGAAGCAAGAATCTCAACAGTGAATGGTGGAATGAAGAGGTGATGCAAGAGGGGAAACTCATTTGAATTTAATCAAAACTCAGCAGGACCAACCATCATTGAAAAAAAATATCTGAAGTGTTTGAATGCTAGGTAGATTGCAAACAATTCTCTGACGAAGGCGATGTAGCGTGTTTCAACAGGTTGTAGCTTCTTCGAGAAGAAGGCAAGAGGGGACCAAGAACTATTTAGGTGTTGCTGCAGGACGCCTGTCACTGCGAAAATGGAGGCATCAACCTGAAGACGATTTGATGCAGAGTCCTGTGGGTGTACAAGGAGAGTGACGTCAGCGAGTGCGTCTTTGACAGAAGTGAAAGGGATGCGACCTTCTTCTGTCCACTCTACCTTGACAGAGACACCTCTTTTCTTCGGGGGAGGAGCTCTTTGAGGGGACGGAGGAGAGGAGCTGCTGATGGCAAAAAGCTATGATAGTAGTTCAGCATACCGAGGAACTACTTCAGTTGTTTCTGCATATCAGGCAAGGGAAAAGCATGAATGGCGGAAACACACTCCTGAAAGGGGCGAACACCTTTAGAGGAGACTGTATGGCCAAGGAACGTGAGAGATGGTTCGCCAAAAAGGGACTTCTCCGGACTGATACGGATACCGTATTCGTCTAGTCTGGAGAAGACAGCACAAAGTTATTCCTTCTGTTCATCTTCGGAATTAGAGGCGATCAACAGGTGGGCCCAGTAGAAGGATAATCCTCGCATGACAGTGTCGATGAATCGCGGGAAAGTTTGGGCAGCAGCATTCCGTAAACTGAAAGGAAAAATTCAAAAAGTTCGAAAGGTGTTATCACTTATCACAGCAGACTTGTGAACGTCCTCGGGTGCCACAGAAATCTGGTGATAGACGCCCACCAAATCTATTTTGGAAAAGATTGTAACACCGCTGAGGTGGAACGTGAAAGACTGGATGTGAGGAACAGGATAGTTGTCCGGGACAGTGATCATAAATTCCCCACAAGGATAGCATTAGGGGATAAGGTGCAAGGGTGCATCCCAACTGTTCTTGGAAAGTCGGACGATTCCTAGCTCAAGCATGTAATCAAATTCAGCACGAGGGATTTTCAGCTTCTCCGGAGCGAGACGGCGAGCGCATACAAAGATCGGAGGACCTGGGGTCTCAATGTTGTGGAGAACTGAATGCTTGACTGGGGTAACTGAAGAGCGGGTGTGGAGAAGAGATTGAAAGCCCTTCTGCAGGAGAGAGAGAAAAGGAGAAGAAATGAAAGGATGAAAAACGGAAATGTTCCCTGCTGCAGAAGAAAAGATGTTGCCTTTGGAGAAAATGGTGATGTTGCCATCCACCAAGCATTGGTTCCAGTAGGTGGAAGTGGCTCAGGAAATCAGCACCGATAATGGATTGTCTGACTGCAGAAACAGTGAAAATCCATCGGAAAACCCACCTCAGGGAGAGGTCGAGGGTACAAGAACGTTCACCAGAAGTACCTATGGAAGAGCCATTTGCAGCGCACATGAAACTAGTAGGTTGAACACCAGGGGAGAACCAGACCATCTGAAGGAAGACAAGAGATCTCAGCTCCTGTGTTGATCAGATAGTGACGCTCTGTGGAAAGATCAAAAACATGCAGAAGGCGGTGCTGATTAGAGGAGCCAGTGCCCTGAACCGCCTCTAAGGACTGACTGCAGAGTTTCCCTAGAATGTGCACAACTGAGCACATTTCTGGGCATGCTCCTTTCCGGTGTTGTGGTAGTAACACTTCCCCGCGGTCCTCTTGGCGGAAGTGCTAGTGCGGCGCTGAGAGGGGAGCGATTGCAGATGTTGTAGAGAAGTAATTTCACCATGATAGTCCCTACATTCCTTTCAATGCGTGATAACCTGTCCTCCAGAGCGGGAGAAAACTGAGAAGCCCTTGAAGGAAGTGAAAAGGTTTTCTGAGTGCGAGGGACAGCAGGAGTGTGAGTGGGGGTTGAAACGATTGAAGTAACAAGATGGGGAGAGATAGAAGCAACGTGAAGAAGCTGGTTCCGCATGAAACGGTCAGCTATCTCAGCAGGGACAAAGTAGATTCAGTGGTGGTCACTATGAGTTGAACCTGGTGGGGCATCTTTTATAAGAAAAGTTGCCGGAGTATAGCCTCCTCCCTGGGAGATGGGGAATCACTGAGCTGTGCTAGCATCCTAGAAAGCAGCTCTGTAGGGGCTCTGTCTCCTAAAGACTCTCTCTTAGGAGTTGATCAACCTATTCTCCAAAAAAGATGATGGGCCTGCAAGGAGCACCTCCTTTAGGAAAGTGTAAGGGGTAGATGAGGCTGATGCAGTGCCCAGAGCGTCTCTTACCTTCATGAGGGAACTCTTAGGCAAGGCTCCCGACAGCTGGCGATAGTTCTGAAGCTCGGTAGAGTCTCCGGTAAAAAAATTCAAGTAGCACAAAAATACAACAAATAAACAAATTATACACTAAAATTGAAAATCATTGTCAGTGGCAACCTCCTCTGACCAATGCTCTGAATTCTGTTCAAGGAAAAGGAAGCGAGTGAAAAGGTAACTAAGAAAACTTTTTCTTATTAAATACATCTTTTTAAATATGCTAGGAAAAGCGAAAGTAGTTTTATTAATTAACAACTTTTAAATTAAAGCCGGAGCCGGAGATGAAGAGAACAAAAAATTTATCTATGGAGGTGGATTTTGGTACAGGGACGTCAGGGAATTCGGTATATATTAGTTTCAAATTTAAGGGTGAGGTAGAACCCTGTTAAACTAGGAAATGGTGCATCTTGGGCGAGCATATTTTAACTCTCTTTAATACCAATGATTAAGGCAGTCCATCCACCAATTAGAACTACACAATTGAATTTATCATTTAATACTAGCACATTTAAATCATAGCACTTGGCTCCCGGGAGAATGATCTATATTTAATCCTTGAATTCACCTCTACTTGGCACTTTTATCGTTGGCACCAAATTCATAGAGTGTAAAAAACTACTAAATAAAATGAAATATGGGATGTTATGAGTCTTCTTTATCACACTGTAATCAATTTTTAAAACCTTTTGGTGTAATTACATAGACCCTTCACTGTATTTGAACGTAAATGAGGGAATTTTGCCATATATTGAGAGAGGAATTGCATATTAGGAATGGGATAAATTTGTGTGTTGTATGTTTTTCTATAGACCACATTTGTTGTGAGTATTGAAGATGTTTGATAGAGTGAACAAAAAAATGCAAATTCCCAAAAACTTGGAAACAAGAAAGGCTGTAATGTTAAAACTACCTAATCATATCACCATTAAGGATAATTTTAGGATGAACTCTAAATAATGCTTAATAAGTAATAATTATTACAGAGCTGAAGAAAGCAGCAGAAAGTGCTGGAAAATGATTGTGACATTTTAATAACTAAGCACAGGTGAAAGAAGGAGTTCCTGTAATAAGGTTCTTGTTTGTGAAGAAAATTCCCAGAAAGAATTTTACTAGCCATCATGATGGAAAGATCTTTGGGTGAGGTTTTTTTTCTTTTTTTTAATTTCAGGTTTTTCGTCCTGCTTTTTTCTTAGTCTGTCCTCCTTTGGTAATTCATGAATTAGGATTATATATTCTAGTCAGTATATAAAATTAATAGCTAATGTCGATGATCTAACATTACCTCATCAACATCCCTCTATATTATTGCAATGCATAGAAATTTACAACATATATAAAGCAAATGGAAACAGTTGACTGCCAATAATAGCAAGGTCAGCCTCTAACTCCAAAAATTCTACAATTTACATTATTCACACGCAGATAAAAGAGAATCGTCATAAACACCGCCAAATTCATGTTTAAAGTATAGACTCGCTCTCAATAGACAACCAACCATCTTGGATTGACATTGATTCACATATGACATTTTCCCGCGCATAAACAACAAACATCTAAAAGCCACCTAAATTAACGCTAATGAAGGCAATAGAAGGAACTACTTGGACAACATAAAGAAACACACTCAATAGATATGGACAACTATCTATAAGCATCTTTAGCAACTACTGGGTTCCAGTATCAGAGAACTAACATTAAGAAGCCTCGAAGTAGTCCAAGTAAAGCCTTAGGATAATAATGACTGCTCCCCACACAACTGAACATCATCATCAACTGAATACAAAAATCCTATCATAGGGGCCCATCCTTGACATGGTAGGGTGTCAATTTCTATAAGCAGATTCCTATCGACAGAATCATCCCTACCATCAAACACTGCAATAACCCTTACACTTAGAAATTAAAAGCTTACACAGCAAAATACTATCTACTATATACAATAATCCTGCTCCACACCACTCCAACACTCGTATCACTAAACAATTCACACACACTGAACCCAGGAAACTATCTCAGTACCCAAGCAATTACTGTACTCCAAGCGCGTTCACTAAGAACTCTCATAGGAACAAACTTTGGCCGCAAAACGCGGTAACTGCTTTCACTCTTCCTCGGGCACACCCTTCCTTCAGGAATCAATTGAATTATTTTGGAGAACCCTCTCTAACTTTCAACGATGCCCTTTCCAATCATCGACAACAACAAACATCTCATAATTTGATTGCCTGCTTGGAGGCGTTAGAAACATTTCAATGGACGAAATTATGGATCTGCTGGGCGTGGCCGCGCCGGCGATGTGCGAAAGTACTCGCGGTGCCGCTTTTAGGAGGGGAGTGGGGTGACAAAGTAAAGTAAGTAGTCAGTAATTAAGTTGTGTGATCGACTTCACACTCTTGTTTTGATTCACCATTTATTTTGTTATAGCGATAATTTTGGTATTGTGTTTCTATTGAAGTACAATAATTTCTGTACTAAAATGCTGTTTTTTTTTTCTTTTGCTTTTTATTTTAATATTTTTTGTATATTTATTTAAACCTATGCACCTAAATCTCAGAACCTCAAAGTATTACTAATTGTGGTTGGTTATCGAATTGCTGTGCGTGTTCCAGCTCTTTCAGAAGATTAAAAGCATTATCATACTTTTCGTTTTATTTTCTTTAAAATATGAACAAACTGTATTAGATACTCAACTTTTTGTCTACATCTGATGGCACTTTTTGTGTATGCCTACCCATTTTCATAGTGAGTAATAGTGCCAGTGTTGCTTATTTTTTTTTTTTGAAAGAGGGAAGATTTTCCATCTTTGAAATAAAATTTTTAAATGTGTTGATATCAACTTTGCTTCTCGTTCCTTTCGTGTTTTACTTAATGGAATTGACCATCAGGTCATTTTTTTTGGCTGTATTTTTTCACTTCTTCTGCTATTGTCCATTCTTTAAAGATATAATTGTGTTCACCTGAAGGTTATAAAGATTGGCATTTGGATCATTATTTCTTTTGAAGCATTATTCATTTTCCAGATATCTTTAATAATAATTATCTTTATTTCTTGTGTAACGTTGCGCTCATACCCCCAACCAGATATGTTGGGGATCCATGGGAGGATAAAGAAAGTAAGAAATATAAATATAAATAGTTTAGCTTTTTATTATTGTAAAACATATCAAAGTAATAAAATTTGTTCAAAGTTATGGTCTGTGGTGACTTATTCAGTTAAAAAGTTGTGTATTATGTTTAGTGAATATTTTAAATAGTCCTAATTGGAAAGATGTATATTTAAATGTTTATTAAAATGCAATTTGCTTTAACTACAGGTAGTTTTCTATTTATGAGTTTTCATTATTAATTTAGTATAATAACACGGGTCCAGTGATTATTGCCTCTTTCTCAAGGTGGTATTAATATTGAAGATGTAGCTGGCAGAAAACCTGATGCTATTATTAAGTACAATTGATATTGTGGAAGGTTGTCATTATTTTATTATTATTATTATTTTATTATTATTATTTATTATATTATTATTATTATTATTATTTATTCTATTATTAATTTATTATGTATTATTATTACGGCAATTAATTATGCCAAAATATAATGGTCATATGGTTCTTACATTTTAAGATCATGCTCTAATCACAATATGATTGTGGTTGGTCATATATATATATATATATATATAATAGTATATATATATATATATATATATACTATATATATAATTATATAATATAATATATATATACTATATATATATATATAATATTCCTTTTCTTTCTTTTCACTTCCTCTTTGGCCCGCAAGATTGGGGGTGAGGCTGCTTGTAACTAAGATCGGAAAAGAAAAGCAGTTAGGAGAACATGAACAAACGTCAAAAGAAAGCCAGCTTAGCCCCTCTAAACCATTAATAGTGAGAGCTCGTCAACAGACAGAAAATCCACCTTAGAGCATCATGAGCTTCACGGGACCCTCACTATGGTAAATCGTCAATTGTAGGGTTCATCCCCTGGCCCAGTGGGACCACAAATCCTGCCCCCATACAAAACCCGCCATTCTCCCTATTATGCACCTTTTCTCGCCTCTTGCCAAACTCACATTTCTCCTCCTTCAGACATTCGTTCACGACTCAATCCCTTCCTCTTCGGCGGTCTCTCCAGCCGGGTCGTCCCAACACAGCCTCTCCACTATTCATCGCTTAACAACCGCGACTATCTCATTCATCCTTGGCCAACAATGACCAAACACATCCCAAGAAAACAACTTCATTTTATTCTCTCAGTTTAACCCCTTTCATTCAACACCACACAACTCTCTAATACGTTCATTTCCTCACTTTATTAATTCCTTTTCACAACCCTAGCAGATGCCCCTAAAGTGTCCGATCTGTAAGAATTGAACTTAGATCTATACTTCTTATTCAGACCATAGTCTCACTAACACATTAACACAGGTAATAACATACCATGTAAGAATCCTAGTCGCAAGCTCAAACTAGTCCCTTTACGAATTTCACAACCGATTTTATATTGCACCGAGCAACTTGCCTGCCATTCCATTTCCTACTAACACTTCTGCAGATCGATCCGTTCCCTTCCTAATCCAACACAATACCCTTACAATATTTAAACTCTAAGAGCCACTTGCCTCCAGCTTGCTCATCATCTAACATTAACTCACGACTGATGGACTGCCTCGACACTCCAACCCATAACCATTATCACTCTTCGTTTTTTTATTTACGTTTAACCTTTTCAAGCCCTCTTTTTACATACCTGCCAATCTCTCTACCAATCCTCTCTCAAACCGTCTTCAGATTCGCCACACAAAACAATATTCCCTAAATAATAGGTAGGGCACCCTCCACTCCTCCCCATTCTCCATCATTCTAACACACATTATTTCCCTGCCCATCCCCAACCTTGAATTCTTTCACATAAATAACCCCATCCATATAAACATTGAATAACCAAGGACATAACACAACCCCGTCTCACTCCGCTATTAATCAACAATGACTGATTGCACCATTTATTCCTTAAACACACGCTTCACTGATCGTCATAACATATTTTGATTCCAGTTTGCGCAGCTCCAACCAACATATGCCATATATCCGTAATACTGCCTAAAGCTCCCTATTAACTCTATCATACGCCCGTTGTAAATCCATAAAACCTAAAAAAATTCTATTCCTTCTTCTGCCTCATTTTCTCAATCATTTGTTTCATGTAAAGAATCTTGATCCACACATCCTTACATCCTAAACGCGCTGTTACTCTCACCACCAGTCCTCAGTCATCTCCGACGCCTCTTTCAACAAAATACCGCATATACCTTCCTACACACTCAATAAACTTATTCCCGCGCATATTTTACAATTGCCCCTTTTCTCCTTACTTCTATATAGGGTACATTATTACGCTCTCCTGCCATCCTTGGAACTAATACCTCATAAACCGCTTTATTACACAACTTCCAAATCAATCACATCTACATCTGCCTCCGTCTGATCATTTCAAACTATGTCCATTTTCCGATCTATACCTTGCCAGCAATTTACCCATTCCCTTTACACAATTTCTCAATCTAACTATTACCTCCTCCTTACTATACCTCATCCAATCCCCCAAAATAACCCCTATTCCTTCTTCTCATTCATGCTTTTCCTTCCTTGCACATCAAACCACACACATTCAGCTAACACTTATCGCATCTCACTGTCTAGAATATTGTGTGCAGATTTTCGAAGTGTCCTTTCACTCCCCTTCACATCCATTTCTCAGTTTACGAAAGATGACCATCCTGTATTCATTATTACTAAGCAGATTTCCCCTTCTTCTCATTCCTTAAAGCCATTCGCGTCTCTTCCAGAAAGAAGCTTTCCTATTCCTTGTTATAGTCCTCATTCATCCTCTTCCAAACTGTTTATCATTTACCTCTGTTTTCTCCTACGTATGGCACTTTTAGTATTTCTTTTTTCCTCCCTTCAGTAATCAATTAAGCATCTTTCTGTTTCGAATTTCAATCATTTGTTTTCAGTAGATTCAACCAGCTTTCTTTTTTACTTAACGCTTTCATCAACCATCTTCATTCCACCTCGCTGTAACATTCTTCATTCCCTACTTTAGCACATCCACACACTTCGCTTTGCAGCTAAATTAACAATTGCTTTCTTCTTTGCCCCAAGAATTATGTCAGGTATCTACTTGTTCACTTCAACGATTTTACTAGCGAGCGCTCTTACATAACTTATCCTTATTGGTCTTGCTCACATTAACTTCTCCCTCTTATTTTAACCTCTTCACTTTAGTTATCACCTTCCTCTCCATCCAAGCCCCCACGTAACTTAATTTTACATCCAGAACAACATACTGATCCCGATATATCCCATTCCTGAAACCCTCCTGATTAACATCAACACATACTCACATCTCCATTCTTCAACAAACACAAAATCAATCTACTTTTACACTTCGATACCATCTTCACCTACACCAACTCTTTATACTTATGAATTCTCTTGTGTTTAAAGAAAGTATTAACTTTACCACATACCTTCTCTTCACAGAAATCAATCACTTCCTACCATTCTCACTTTCTTCCCGACACCCCAAAACCTGTTATACCATCCTTTTTTGTTCACCATATCCAACCCATTCAGGTCCCACCAACACTAATCATCTGAAGCTCCACTTACCCATCCAGAGATCATTCAAATTATCCCAAAGAATAATCGTACTCTCTTTCACGATTTCCCTCAGATGGAACCATACGTTCCACAACCGACACATACTTGACCTTTTTCAAACTTACAATTTACCATTAGAATTCTAGACTCACACACAAAAGCTCTATCATAGCTTTTTGTACAAGTCCGTCAATCAAAATTGACAATCCTTCTTCCTCTCTCATTCTCTTTCACACCCAGCACAGTAACATTTTCACACACACACTCAACTTCACCTATTCTTTTCATCATTTGTTTCAGTTACAGAGCAAATGAATTGCTTTCTATAATCCATTACTTCTCTCCTCTCTCCTCAACATTTATTCCTCTGACAGTTCATGTACCCATACGATTCATACAATTTCGCCGAAAAGATAGAGGTCGTTACGGGATCACGACCATCTACGAGGCATGCATCAGCATTCCAGCAAGAGATAGGTGGTAAGTGGGCGAGCCAACCAACTACCACGCCCTTCGTCGACTTCTACGACAGCTAGGACATACATGTGGGCAATTCTTATATATTTTATTATAATATACTTATGATATTATATATCATATTAGTATATATAATAATGATTATATATATATATAATATTATATTAATAATAAATATATTAATTATAATATATATATATATTTTTTATATATATTTATATTAATATAAGTGATATATATATATATATATATATAGTATATAAATATAATATATATATTTATATATATATATATATATATATATATAGTATATTATATATATATTATAGTATATATATATATAATTAATATATATAATATATATATATATATATATATCTATATATATAATATATCTATCTATATAATATTTAATATTATATATATATTATTATATATATATATATATATAATATTATAATATAATATATAAATATATATGATTATTTATATATATATCAATTATAATATCATATATCATATTATATATATATATATAATATATATATATACTATATATATATATATATATATATTATATATAAATATTCTGGTATTAGAATATTATCATATCAATATATAATATAAGTATTTATATATATATATATAGTAAGTATAGTATAGTATACTATAAACCACACAATATATATATATATATATAATATATTATATATATATTTATATAACAGGTTATATCTGATGCCAAGCAGAAGAATTGCATATAGTATTTGGTTTGGCAGTGAAGAAGTTGAAGAAACCTAAAGTGTATGTAATAGATTTTGGTACAAAGCATTCTATGGAAAATGAATGCCTCTCTCATTGAAAATTATCCTTATGCGAAGACTTATGGAAAAAGTGAGTCAGTTTTTCTGAAGTTATTTGCATTTGTTTTAAAGATTTATTTGATTAATATAGGTTTAAAATGAGGTAGGGTTTATTGGAATAAGTGCACCCCGATTTATTTTACTGTAATCATGAGGTAAGTAGCCATAGCCTTATCAAAGAAGAAAAATGGAATATCTATTAAAGGGTTGTTGTATCTGGAGTCGTACATTAAGGGATGAGTCAGCGAGTGTGGATAATTCTTGAGAACTTATCACACTAGAACTTTACTTTAGAATATTTCCCAGTATTTAAGCTGACGGGCAGTGGAAGTAGTAGATTGATATTGCGGAAATTGTTATGAAATGTTGTGTTCATTGCTTTTTTTCTTTTTGCTTACTCCTTTGAGAGTTTTAGCAAATTAAATGGGAGGGGATATATCATCTGATTAATATATTATATATATATATATATATGTATATATATATATATATATTATAATATATATATATTTATAATATATATTTTATATATATATATATATATTATTATTATATATTATATATATATTATATATATAATATATTATATAATTATATGATATATAATAACTTTACATTGAACACAAATGATTGAGATAAATGAGGCTGAGAAGAAAGGAATAAATTGTAAATTTAAGGTTTTTATGGGATTTGCAACAGGCGTAGATAGAGTTAATAGGAAGCGTTATTGGCAGGTTTAGTGATATATGGTGTTGTGGTTAGGCTCTGACATGGATCAAAAGTATGTATGAGATAGTGAAGCGTGTGTAAGAATAATGGTGTCAATGGTGAATGGTTTTAAGGAATTAAATAGCGAGTAAGACAGGGTTGTTGTTTATGCTCTCCTTGGTTATTCAATTTGTATATGGATGGGGTTATGAAAGACAATCTTAGTGGGGATGGCAGGAAAGTGGTGTTAGAATGTGTGAGAAGATGGAGTTTGGAGTGGAGGGGTGCCTAATCTATTACTTGCGGATGAATTTGGTTCTGTGTGGCGAATGTGAAGAGAGTTTGAGGGAGATTGAATAGAGAGCATTTGGCAGGGTGTGTGAAACGGAGGGCTTGAAAGAAACGGTGGATAAGAGCTAAGGTTATGGTTGTGAGTGAGGCAGTCCTCAGTGTGAAGTTATTTATGTTAGATGGTGGCAAGCTAGAAAAGTGTCTGAGTTTAAAATATTTAGGGTATATGTGGATTGAGAAGGGAACGGACGATGCAGAGATGTAGTAAGGAAAGTTGTGAATGGAGCAGGAAGGTGGCTGGTGCAAATTATCGTTTGGTGAAATGAAAAGGACTGAAGTACTTGGTGGTGGGCTAGGGTCTTACCTTAGGGTATGTTGTTAACCTACTGTGTATATTCTTGGTACTGGTAGTGAGACTATTTGGTCTGGAAATAAGAAGTATAGATCTAAAGATTCAATGATGTTTCAGAATGCTGACA
>JABUQX010112324.1:30000-33506 GCA_015478945.1 Trachelipus rathkii
TTTTCGGAAATCGGTAACTTTGAACCTTAATATCTCTGATTGGGTAAGTGCTAAAAAGCTGAAAATTTTCACACAATTACTCTACTACATAGTGTTTCCTTCACCTGCAAATATTGACTTTGGTATTGCTTGTTTAAGAAATACAGCCATTCAATAAATGCCAAAAAAAAAATTTTTAGTTGTTCATTTTCAAGTTTATTATGTATAGTTATTATAGTTCAAGACAATACATATACAAATGAAATAGTGTGGCATCAAAGAGAAAAATGAAAACAATGTTAAAAAATTTAATTTTAAGGTTAATATACATGAAGATTACCAATTTTATATCTACTTAATAGACAAAATTACTCAATAACTTTGAAAAGCTTGAATATTGAATAATATATATATATATATATATATATAATAATTATATAATATAATATACTATATAATATTATAATATATATATTAATAAGTTTATAAAGTATATATATATATATATATATATAATATATATATATATATATATATATATAGTTATATATATTTATATATATAATATATATTATATATTACTCATCAATATTTTCAATGATGGTTGAAAAATTTGGCAATTCAAAGTCACCATTATAATTTCTAAATTCATCAAATTTTTGAAAAGATAAGAAAGAAAATATTTTCCTTCGAAATGAACTGCATAATTTTTGGCTGATTTTGCCGAGAACTACACTACGTAGTCCAAGACGAATATTTCAAGGGATCATCTGTCAATGACCAAGCTACTTTGCAACCCATTTGTTTTATATTTTACGAAGATGAAAATAGTAAATAAGAAAGTCACTTCTCTTTTGTGCTTTTAAAGTAACTACTTAGAGGCACAACACATAGTTCATTCCAGTTGTTCACGTCTTCCAAAACATATGTAGTAAATATTATTGAAACATAATTTGCCCTAAAGTTGAAGAAGCTAGTATATTTTTCAAGATGGAAGTGTAGCCAGTATAGAGATAAAAAAAATTTTTGTTACATTTGCCATCACCAAAAGATTTTGCATTAAAAGCTTAAAAGGCATTTCTTTGCATCTTGCCACCGGAAAAATGCCTGTGATGGGGGTTGGAGGAACAACAAAGCCCGAATTAAGCAAAGTCAGCTTACAAAGAACAACAACACACCAAATTCTGTATATTGACAATATGATTCATTCTGCAAAGAAGAAAATAAGAAGGAAGAAATATTTTCTCGTAAAAGAAGAAGAAACATCTCATGACACGACATTGAAAGATTAAAAGAGATATGGAAAAATTAGTTGAGAGAATAAGGAACAAGATAACTTTCAAGAAAATTCTTCCACTTTCCAGAGAACAATAGATCTTAGGTGCTATCCACCTCAAATCTGACGTTAACGAAGACACTGTGTCAGCAAAATGGTCTTCATTACAGTGTAGAGATAAATGACACAGTAGCTTGCGTATATGATGACCAATGGTGGATTGGAAAGGTAAAAGAAAATAAGTGTGGAAGAAGACTTGATGTTTACATATATTTATCATCCTTCGGACCCAGAAACTTTCAATTCAGAATGTCAGATTGCGGATCGCGTGTATGGATCCCAATGAAAATACTTTTACGAAAAACTTTCTGGCGTTGAAATAAAAATGTCATTAAGCGGCAGAATTCATTCAAAAAAGTTCCCGAAGAAATATCTCTTCTTCTGAACATCACAGATTACAGCGAAAGTAAATATTATATATATATATATTTATATTATATATAATAATATTATTAATATATAATATATATATAATATATATATATATATATATATATATATATATATATATATATATATATTATATATAATTATATATATATATATATTATACCGGAAATCTCAAGCACTTTTATTATTTTGCCATTTAAAAGGTTTTTTTTGCTTATAATCAATCCTTGATATATTATTAATATATTTATATTATATATATATATATATATATATATAATATATATAATATATATTATATAATATATATTATATATATATATATATATTATATTATATTAAAAGATTAATTTTTCAAAGTTATTTAGTTAATTTTGTCATTTACAGTAGATATAATGGTGCATTTTATGTATATTAACCTTAAAATTAATTTTTTTTTTAAAACATGTTTTCCACATCTCCTTGATCACACTATTTCAGTTTGTCATATGTATTGTCTGAACTAATACTTAATAATAATAGCTATCTTAACACAAACTTAAAAAATTCTTTTTTTGCATTTTTTGAAATGGAGAAATTATGATAGCCTGGAAAGACCAAAGTCAATATTGCAAGTGAAGGAACATCTATGGTAGTAGTATAATGTGTGAAAATTTCAGATTTTTTAGCAACTTACCCCATCAGAGATTATTAAGGTTCAAAGTTACCGATTTTCCGAAAAAATGATTTTTGGACGGACATACCTGTAAATTTTAAATAAACAAAAATATTTACCAACTTCAAATAAGAATTTAAGTTATACCTACTTTAGTTGTATCATCCACCACAAAATTTTAATCTGTTAAATTTTTCCTTCTTTTATAATACACCCACGAAAATGGAAATTATTTATTCGATTTTTAGATCAACAATTTTTTTCGGATTCATTTCAATGGTGAAAATATAATTTCCAAAAAAAAAAACAACAGGAAAGGCCAAATGTACCTTAAAGTATCCCTACCAAATCACTCTCTATAATTTGGTCTACAAATTTCCAATATGGAGATATGACTTAAATTGTTACCTCTTTAAGTGATAAAATTTGCTCCACCTGGTCAAACATTTTGGCTCACCCTGTTAAAACCAGAGTAAATCTACAAAAACGAACGGTGGTTTTGAACTTTCCAGGGATAACATTAACGCAATGCAAAATTATAAAGATTCAGCAAAATTAATCGAGAGGCCAACTTCCATTATTTTGGTACGCAAAAAATGGATAGACCTCATATAATATATTATATATATATATATTAATAATATATAATAAATATTTTATATATATTATATTTATATATTATATAGATAATTATATTAAATTAATATATATTATAATATATAATTATATATACCCCATTATATATATATATATACGTATATATATATATATATATATATATATATTATATATATATATATATATATATATATATATATATTTATATATATATATAGTATATATATATATATATATATTTTATATAACTAAACACAAAAAATCCTAATTAATAGCCTTTATAGGCTTAGGTTTGTGCTGTAAAATGTAAACCTCAAAACTGAAAAATGTTCATTTGATTTTTCATCGAGAAATGAAGCCTCAAGAAGTCCTACCCGATTTGGCAGAGAAACTTGCAATCTAAAACGCCCTTTAATGCTCATTTACCTTAATGTAAGAAGAACGCTTTTTCTTCTTTTTTCATTATTTTCTTTAGGTTTATGGAAGTTTTTGTCAATATTACGCCTTCAAATCCACTTTGATGCTGAA
>JABUQX010112325.1:0-7500 GCA_015478945.1 Trachelipus rathkii
CGTGGTGCTTTCTCTCTCTCTTTCAGTTTCGGTGTCGTCTTCGTCGGCATATCCTCTTCTCACTGACGGTGAATTTAAGACGTCAGCTGCTCGGGTGCAACTAGGACGTCGATTGGCTTAGAAACCTCGCAACTTGCTGCTCGTCCCTATTTAGCTATATCATAGGGATCTGTCTCTGTTTGGGACGTTCCCGTCGTCGTCGTCAAAGAGAGCGAGGTTGGGTTCCCTTCTCTCTCTGTCGTCGTCGGCGTCGAACACAACCCACTACGGATTCGCCCGAAGGTAGCTATTAGGAGCCCATTGTAGTGGCAGGCGAGTCAGTAATTGCGACGGTGGAACGCCGGGCTGCTGCCGCTCTGAGACTAGGTTAAGTTCGTGGCGGATGCTTCTTGGGTTGAAATATGCAAAGTTCGATGATACACCACCTATCTGGTAAGTTAGCTCTCTTTGCCACCTACTGCGAAAAATAATTCCAGAGATTGGGGCATGAAACTAACTGCATCACGATGTGTGTGCGTGTGTCTTGGCTTGCTGATCAATTGCGGAGTGGTATTCGCCACGGCAGCGCCTGCCTTACTCGGTAGCTTACCCGGAGCTTGCCGCAGACGACTTTTTGCTGGAGTCTCGTGTGCTTTGAGCTACTGTAGCTTCATAATAGGCATCGAGTAGCGGAGGTAGCAACTAGGACGTCGATTGGCTTAGAAACCAAGCAACTTGCTGCTCGTCCCTATTTAGCTATATCATAGGGATCTGTCTCTGTTTGGGACGTTCCCGTCGTCGTCGTCAAAGAGAGCGAGGTTGGGTTCCCTTGTCTCTCTGTCGTCGTCGGCGTCGAACACAACCCACTACGGATTCGCCCGAAGGTAGCTATTAGGAGCCCATTGTAGTGGCAGGCGAGTTAGTAATTGCGACGGTGGAACGCCGGGCTGCCGCGCTGAGACTAGGTTAAGTTCGTGGCGGATGCTTCTTGGGTTGAATTAACAAAGTTCCATGATACACCTGTCTGGTCAGTGAACGGCTCTGTTTACCACCTACTGCGAAAAATTATTCCAGAGATTGGGGTCTGAAGGGGTAGCTGTATCACGATGTGTGTGTCTTCGCTTGGTCGATGATACACGTATCTGATCAGTTACGGCTCTGTTTACCACCTACTGCGAAAAATTATTCCAGAGATTGGGGTCTGAAGAGGTAACTGTATCACGATGTGCGTGTGTCATGGCTTTGTTGGTCAATTGCGGAGTGGTATTCGCCACGGCAGCGCCTGCCTTACTCGGTAGTTACCCGGAACTTGCCGCAGACGACTTTTTGCTGGCTGCTCGTGTTCTTGAGCTACTGTATGTAGCTTCTTGGCCATAGGCATCGAGTAGCGGAGGTCGCAACTAGGACGTAGAATGGCTTAGAAACCTCGCAACTTGCTGCTCGTCCCTATTTAGCTATATCATAGGGATCTGTCTCTGTTTGGGACGTTCCCGTCGTCGTCGTCAAAGAGAGCGAGGTTGGGTTCCCTTCTCTCTCTGTCGTCGTCGGCGTCGAACACAACCCACTACGGATTCGCCCGAAGGTAGCTATTAGGAGCCCATTGTAGTGGCAGGCGAGTCAGTAATTGCGACGGTGGAACGCCGGGCTGCTGCCGCTCTGAGACTAGGTTAAGTTCGTGGCGGATGCTTCTTGGGTTGAATTAACAAAGTTCCATGATACACCTATCTGGTAAGTTAGCTCTCTTTGCCACCTACTGCGAAAATTTATTCCAGAGATTGGGGTACTTCAAACTAACTTTATCACGATGTGTGTCTTGGCTTTGTTGATCAATTTCGGAGTGGTATTCGCCACGGCAGCGCCTGCCTTACTCGGTAGCTTACCCGGAGCTTGCCGCATACGACTTTTTGCTATTTCTTCATGTGCAAGCAGGCGTTTCGTTGCTGCGCTCGCGTGGTTAAAACCTACTAAGCGCGGACAGTATTAGCAGCATCAGCATCAGCATCAGCAGCAGCAGCAGCGTTTTAGTAGAGGAAACGGTTCAGACGCAGTGGGACGTTTGACTGAGAAAGGAAGGCTACCATCGGACTGAGATTGTAAAAAGAGGGTTGGAATGTCCTCCGAGTCCCAATAAGATCGATCATAGCGATCGGTATGAGCGCTCGGGTCGAGTATCCTCCTTCGTATCTCAATGCCTTTGCATTCGCTTGAGTTCTCGGGTCTTATGCTCTCTTTCAGTCACACCTGACTAAATCGTGCTAGTACCCTGTATTTTGCTGGGCTTGGGAACGGGGATCAAAGGACTGTTTGTTACGGTGCGCTACGGAAAATCCTATCCACGATTTTCCTATACGGGCGCGACTGTGCATCATCCTTCCTCGTTACTCAGGTCTTGCGCATTTATGGGGGGCCGTCGGGTGTGCTGATCGCGCGGAGTTCTCGTGGAATCTACTGCTACTGCTGCTTACGGTTCAGACGCAGTGGGACGTTTGACTGAGAAAGGAAGGCTACCATCGGACTGAGATTGTAAAAAGAGGGTTGGAATGTCCTCCGAGTCCCAATAAGATCGATCATAGCGATCGGTATGAGCGCTCGGGTCGAGTATCCTCCTTCGTATCTCAATGCCTTTGCATTCGCTTGAGTTCTCGGGTCTTATGCTCTCTTTCAGTCACACCTGACTAAATCGTGCTAGTACCCTGTATTTTGCTGGGCTTGGGAACGGGGATCAAAGGACTGTTTGTTACGGTGCGCTACGGAAAATCCTGTCCACGATTTTCCTATACGGACGCGACTGTGCATCATCCTTCCTCGTTACTCAGGTCTTGCGCATTTATGGGGGGCCGTTGGGTGTGCTGATCGCGCGGAGTTCTCGTTTGAATTTTTTTTTTAAAGCTGCTGTTGTTGTTGTTTCTGCTGCTGCTACTACTGTTCGTGAGAGAGCTACAGATACGTGCGAGGTTGACGAGGAGAACACCGAGAGTAAAGTTACAAGTATAACGTCTGGGTAAGAATAGTGGTGTGGATCGACGGTCGTCAGAAGAGTTCGCAAACATAAATGCGGTGCCGGACGGCGACTTGGTATCTCATCCGAATTCCCCCACGACAAACATACCTGATGACTATATGGTTTGAGTGCTTGGTGTTCTCCTGCCGGTCCCAATCTCGTTATAGTGGCCCCTGGCTCACGGGGACGGCGATACAAGGGTATTTTCCCATAACGCTACTTCCTTGGCTGTTAATCAATTGGGTTAAGTCCCGAAAGTACTAACAGGGGGCAAAAGGAAGCTAGCGGGACTGGGTGCCCTCGCCCTCTTCGAGTGTTATGTCGCTATGCGGGTGCGGGCGGATTATTGCCTCGCATTTTTATCTGAAGCTTTCGGGTTTGCCGACTATAGCGCGAACAGTAGTAATTTCAATAGCTGTCTCAGTAGTATGTAGTAGTAGAAGATACGGTTCAGACGCAGTGGGACGTTTGACTGAGAAAGGAAGGCTACCATCGGACTGAGATTGTAAAAAGAGGGTGTGCCATGTCCTCCGAGTCCCAATATTATCGATCATAGCGATCGGTCTGAGGGTCCGGGTCGAGTATCCCATCCTCGTATCTCAATGCCTTTGCATTCGCTTGAGTTCTCGGGTCTTGCGCTCTCTTTCGGTCACACCTGACAAAATCGTGCTAGTACCCTGTAAATGCTGGGCTTGGGAACGGGGACCAAAGGACTGTTTGTTACGGCGCGCTACGGGCGCGACTGTGCATCATCCTTCCTCGTTACTCAGGTCTTGCGCATTTATGGGGGGCCGTCGGGTGTGCTGATCGCGCGGAGTTCTCGTGGAATCCACTACTACTACTGCTGCTGCTTCCGCTGTTGGTGCTACTACTGTTCGTAGGAACTTGGGATATGTAAGGCTTCTTGGCAATGACACAGTGGGAGAAAGTTGAGGGAAATGTAGAGATACAACGGTCTGATGTGATGTGGTGGCGAGTATCGACGGTCGTCAGAAAGCGTTCGCAAACATAAATGCGGTGCCGGACGGCGACTTGACATCTCGTTTAGCGTGATCCGTTGGACCGTATCGGTTGCCCCGGGGAGTATCCGAAATCGTTGTCCAAGAAGTCTTCCGTGGAACGATCAACTGTCGGTCATCGTGGCCACTGACTCACGAGGACGGTGATCCAGGGTTCTCCAGAGCGCTACCTACCTTCTGTTAGTCAAGTAGGTGAATTCTCGAAAGTACTAACAGAGTTGCCAAAAGGAAGGTAGCGTGTATGGGTTCCCTCGCCTTACTCGAGTGTATTGGTCGCGGTGATGGTCTGGTTGCGTATCCCGGGGTTTCGTTTTATCCCAAGTTTCGAGCTGAAGCTGCCGTGTTCGTGTTTTGCTTCCTTTGTTTCGCTTACCGCAAATAAAGTTGGCAAAATCCGAGCGGTAGCGGGAGTTGGTATTATTAATCGCGCGAGCAGCTTTAATATTATTATTATTAGCAGCAGCGATGCGCTTGCTTGTGCGAGGCCTCAAAAAGGATGACAAAAATAAATACTCGAAGAATGATGCTTCGGGGGTGCCCAGACGGAGGGGGACCTACCTGGTTGATCCTGCCAGTAGTCATATGCTTGTCACAAAGATTAAGCCATGCATGTCTGAGTACCTGCCGACCTTAGGCGAAACCGCGAATGGCTCATTAAATCAGTCACGATTTACGGGATTTTGTGAAATCCTTACTCGGATAACTGTGGTAATTCTAGAGCTAATACGTGCAACTAGTCTCCGACCCCGACCTTGCCTCGCGCTCGGTCGGGGGAAGGGCGCATTTGTTAGAACCAAAAACCGGGTGGACAGTCGGGTTGCGGCAATCTGCTGCTGCTGTTCGCTGACTGCCTTTCTCAGTTTCTAACTGTGGGGCAGCCTCAGCAGCAGCAGCACAGCATTCGTCCTCCTCGTCCATTCCTCTTCGGTTATGTGGTGACTCCGGATATTTCTACAGCCGAGCGCTGAGGCCTTTGTGCCGGCGCCGGATCCCACGAGTGTCTGCCTTATCAGCTTTCGATTGTAGGTTATTCGCCTACAATGGCTGTAACGGGTAACGGGGAATCAGGGTTCGATTCCGGAGAGGGAGCCTGAGAAACGGCTACCACATCTAAGGAAGGCAGCAGGCACGCAAATTACCCAATCCCGGCAAGGGGAGGTAGTGACGCGAAATAACGATGCGGGACTCTTCCGAGGCCTCGCAATCGGAATGAGTTCGATGTAAAGAAATGGACGAGGATCCATTGGAGGGCAAGTCTGGTGCCAGCAGCCGCGGTAATTCCAGCTCCAATAGCGTATATTAAAGTTGTTGCGGTTAAAAAGCTCGTAGTTGGATTTCTGATGCGGACCGGAAGCCCACCCAAGGCGCGCTACTCGTCTACGGGGAGCTGCGTCCCGAAGTGGTTCTTCCCGTGTCCCTCGGCAAAGGGCCGTTTGGTGTACGCTTCTTCGGTTTGTGGCAAGGGTGCCGAGTTTTTAGAGGCGCAGTCCAACAACCTCTTTCCCGGCTTCAGGGGTCGTCGTACGCGTCTCTCGCAGGCGGCGTCGACGCGTTGGTGTTTTCTGTGTCGCTGTTGAGCAAGCCGGGTTTAGCGAGGGTCGAGCACGTAGAGATATCCTTCGGCTTTCCCCTGAGCGAATCCCGTTGGCGCTGTTAGCTCGTAGCGTGGCATTATTTCGAGAGCGGTGTTTCTCTTATCCTTCCCTGGATAGAGTTTCGGGTTTGCATCCGCTGCAACGGAACAGGCGTTCGCCTCTCCCCCGTAAACCCTCTCATTCGTCCGTTGTCTCGCTCGTCCTCCCGAGTTCTTCTTGAGCGCTTCCGTACAACCAAACCGATTCGCTTACGCCGTCTTCTTTTAGTAGACGGGTCGGCTTCTCGGGCGGAGTGTGTTCGAGCTGCTCGGGTGCGACACCAAACGCAAAAGTAGCGATGACAGCGGCGGGTGATGGTTCGGGTGGACGCGACTCGCGCTGCTGTTTGTAGAGTTGTTCTCCCGGCTCTAAAAGGGGATCGGTTCGCAGATCCCGCGATACAAACTCGTGTATTTGTCCCGCTGCAAGCGCACGTCAATGATACGGGTGCCACTCGATGAAAGGGGTTTGCAAATTAACGTAGGTTTCTCTACCGGCCTCACCGCACCGTGCTTGTGGCGATTACAGGGCACTACGCGCTCTTCGTCGTTTCTTCGGAGGCGCCTCTGCGGCGGTTTCGCCCCGGCTGTTCGGGTAAATGCTGCTGTTGCTGTCCTCTATTTTTCGGTTTTGCCCCTGCGCCTCAATTCCGTTACAACGCGTATTTCCTCTCGGTTTCCCGCGTCGTAGGGAAGGGAAGGTTTAAGGCCCTTCGGATGTATGTCGCATTTGCTCTTTCGTGGCGGGTCAGCGTACCCGGTGGATCCCTGCCGGCTCCGTGTTTAGAACAGTCGTCGGTTTCTCGCGGGGTGCTCTTCACCGAGTGTCCCGCGTGGCCGACAAGTTCACTTTGAAAAAATTAGAGTGCTCAGAGCGGGCTAAAATATTTACGTCCGAATGGTAGCGCATGGAATGATGGAACAGGACCTCGGTCCCGCCTTTTTCAGCCCGGTTTTTCGGAACCGAGGTAATGATTAAAGGGGACAGACGGGGGCATTAGTATTGCGGGGCGAGAGGTGAAATTCTTGGACCCTCGCAAGACTACCTACTGCGAAAGCATTTGCCAAGAATGTTTTCATTAATCAAGAACGAAAGTTAGAGGATCGAAGGCGATCAGATACCGCCCTAGTTCTAACTATAAACTATGCCAACTAGCGATCCGTCGGCGTCATTCCCACGACTCGACGGGAAGCCCCAGGGAAACCAAAGTTTTTGGGTTCCGGGGGTAGTATGGTTGCAAAGCTGAAACTTAAAGGAATTGACGGAAGGGCACCACCAGGAGTGGAGCCTGCGGCTTAATTTGACTCAACACGGGGAAACTCACCAGGCCCGGACACTGGAAGGATTGACAGATTGAGAGCTCTTTCTTGATTCGGTGGTTGGTGGTGCATGGCCGTTCTTAGTTGGTGAAGCGATTTGTCTGGTTGATTCCGATAACGAACGAGACTCTACCCTGCTAACTAGTCGGCGGATCGACTCCCGAGATGGGGTTTCCGACCGCGGGGTTTTGCGGGCGGGGGTCACCCAGGGCCGTCGTAGCTCCCGAGGGGCGGTGTCTAAGGCCGCTGCCGCTGCTGCTTTCCGCCATGGGTAAGTGCGAAGCTGATGATGATAAGGATGGGAGTTACGTGCCGCGCGAACAGCCTCCCTCGTGGGGTTGCCGCGCGTATCGTAGCTTACCTTCCGTCCGCTCTCAGTCTTTGCCTACTGCCTTTTCGGTGTGGGAGTAGTAGTGCGCGCGGTACATTCTCGCTTTTCGGGGTCGAAGTTGCGGCGGTTTCCTAGGTCCCCGTCCTGCCTCGTTCGTCGGGCCTCAGCGAGGGGCGTCCGTCGTAATATCTTCTTAGAGGGATCGGCGGCGTCTAGC